>JAJOOR010026884.1:0-22808 GCA_036250505.1 Solanum acaule
CAGCCGCTACAGTAACTTTGCTCACTGGAATTTGCAAATCTGCTCCGACAGGTTTTACGAAAATGGTCATAACTCCCTCATCCTAACTCGGAATGAGGTGAAACCAAGTGCATTGGAAAGCTAACTCATAGAGGTTTAATTTAATAAGTTGCGGCCTTTTGCAGTTCCTTGTGTGCTAAGATATATGCCCCTTTAAAGTTGACCCTGAAAATCGTATTTTTTGCGATTTTTGAATTTTGATACGATTGTTCTAAAATTCGGGTTAGACCCATTTCCTACTCAATTTGACCCCACGAATAAGAATATGAAGTCGAATTTCCGAAATCATTCACTGATTTTGAGATATATGGAAAATACAATTATAGGTGTTTCCGAAGCACATTTTCGGGAATTTTGGGGTCGTTTCAACTACTAGATTGGCAGCTAGAAGGAATGATGAAGACAATGCAGGTCAAGAAGTTCCTCCCCAAGCTTCTCCTCAAGATTCGATTGACCTATTGGATGAGAACGTAACAAATGCGGAGTTTATGTCGGCTTTCTAAGTGTTGGATCAAGACGTGACGACCCAAGCTAGTAGAGAGGTGGTAATCCGTGTGAACCCAAATATGGGTAAGGTGTCAAGACTGAGGAACTTTACAAGGATGAACCCTCTAGATTTTTATGGTTCCAAACTTGAGGAAGATCCTTAAGAATTTATTGACGAGGTCTATAAGATACTTGCTATTATGGGAGTGACTCCGGTAGAGAAGGAAAAATTGGCCGCTTATCAACTCAAAGGGGTTGCTCAAATTTGGTTCAATCAATGGAAAGAGGCAAGGCCGGAACGAGCGGGTCCCATAGAGTGGGAAAGGTTTAAAAGTGCTTTTCTTGATAGATTCCTCCCTATTGAGATAAGAGAGACCAAAGTGCTTGAGTTTATTAACCATTGTCAAGGAAATATGAGTGTGAGGGAGTATGCCTTGAGGTTCACTCAAGTGTCAAAATATAATCCTTCTATAGTGGCGGATCGGATGGATAAGATGTGTAAGTTTGTATTGGGTGTGTCCGACATGGTAGTCAAAGAATGCCGCACCGCTATACTTGTCCATGACATGGACATTTCTTGCCTTATGGTGCATGCCCAACAGATGAAAGAGGAAAAGCTCAAGGAAAGGTCTAGGGAGACAAAGAGGGAAAGAACGGATGATGGTAACTTTTCATATCCTAGGTCCAGTGGACGGGGTCGTTCAAGGTTCCGGCAAAAGTTCTCCTGGCAAGGTTCTACTTATGCTCCTCCAAGGTCTAGCAATGAAAGGGTGTCGAACCCTAAACATCAAAGATATGGTAGTAAGTCTTTGATGCATACTTGTGCTAAGTGTGAGAGAAATCATGAAGGAAAGTGTCTAGCAGGTTCCAATGCTTACTTCGGGTGTGGTAAGATGGATCACAAGATAAGGAATTGTCCTTCGGTTTCTACGAATGAGGGAGATACTCATCGTAGGGCTTAACCCTGCCCTTCTTTCGGTCCAAGTGGTTGGGGTGCGAATGCTCCCAAGCAAAAATGATTCTATGCACTTCACACTAGAGTTGATCAAGATTGTTCTCCTGATGTGGTTACCGGTATGTTGAAAATTTTCCAAATTGATGTGTATGCTTTACTTGATCCCGGTGCAACTTTGTGCTTTGTGACGCCTTATGTGGCTATGAGGTTTTGATGTGCTCCTCGATGTGTTGTTAGAACCTTTTTCTTTCTCTACTCCTATTGGTGATTCTGTGGTGGCTAAGAGGGTCTATAGAAGATGTCCCATTTCCTTATCTGATAGAGTTAATCTTGTTTACTTGATAGAGCTTGATATGCTAGATTTTGATGTTATTCTTGGCATGGATTGGTTACACTCTTGTTATGCCTCTATTGATTGTAGGATCTGTGTGGTCAAGTTTCAGTTTCCAAATGAGTTTATCCTAGAGTGGAAGGGGGGAAATTATTTACTTAAGGGTCAGTTTGTTTCCTATCTTAAGGCTAGAAAGATGATTTCTAAGGGTTACATTTACCATATAGTTAGGGTGGGGGATGTGTATTCTGAAACCCTTATCCTTGAGTTGGTCCCCGTTGTAAATGAGTGTTTGGAAGTGTTCCCCAATGATCTACCTGATATTCCTCCCGAAAGGGAAATAGACTTCGAAATTGACCTTCTCCCAGACACGCAACCTATTTATATTCCTTCTTATAGAATGGCTCAAGCAAAACATAAGGAGTTGAAAGAGAAATTGAGATATTTGTTGGATAATGGTTTCATCCGACCGAGTATCTCTCTATGGGGTGCTCCTATTTTGTTTGTTAGGAAGAAAGATGGTTCACTTTGTATGTGTATAGACTATCGGCAATTGAACAAGGTGACCATTAAGAATATGTTTCCTCTTCAAATAGATGATTTGTTTGACCAACTTCAAGAGGGAAGTTGTTTCTTCAAGATTGATCTCCGGTCGGGTTATCACCAATTGAGGGTAAAAAAAGAAGATATTCTGAAAATGGATTTTAGAACCCGATATGGTCATTATGTGTTTTTGGTGATGTCCTTTGGTTTGACTAATGCTCCGATGGCATTTATGGATGTGATGAATATGGTGTTTAGACAATACCTTGATATGTTCGTAATTGTGTTCATAGATGCTATTTTGATCTATTCAAGAAATGAGAATGAGCATATTGATCATTTGAGGATTGTATTGCAAATTCTCAAGGACTAACAACTCTTTGCAAAGTTTAGCAAATGTGAATATTGGTTAAGGTCCGCGGCTTTCTTAGGTCACATTGTTTCAAGCAAGGGTATTGAGGTGGATCTGATTAAGACATATGCGGTTAAGAGTTGGCCTAGACCTCTATCACCGATATATATTAGAAGATTTTTGGCTTTGGTTGGTTATTATAGAAGATTTGTTGAGGGGTTTTCTACGATTACCTCTCCATTGAAGGCTTTGACTTAAAGGAATGCCAAGTTCATATGGTTCGAAGCTTGCAAAGGGAGTTTTCAAGAGTTGAAAGATAGACTTACTTCCGCTCCAGTGTTGACCTTACTGGAAGGTACAAATGGCTTTATGGTATATTGTGACGCCTCTAGAGTTGGGTTTGGATGTGTTCTTCTGCAAAATGGTAAGGTGATTGCCTATGCTTCAAGGAAACTCAAGGTTCATGATAAGAACTATCCTACCCACGACCTTGAACTAGTGGCAGTGGTATTTGCCTTAAAGATTTGGAGGCATTATTTCTATGGTGTCCATGTTGATGTCTTCACCGACCATAAGAGTTTACAATATGTATTTACCCAAAATGGTCTAATTCTTCGCCAAAGGAGGTGGCAAGAATTATTGAAAGACTATGATATGAGTGTTGTTTATCACCCCGGTAAGGTGAATGTAGTAGCGAATTCTCTTAGTCGACTACCGATGGGTAGTGTTGCACATGTTGATGATGATAAAAAAGAGTTAGGTCGAGATGTCCACAGATTTGCCCGGTTGGGTGTTGGATTAGAAGACTTCGCCAAGGGTGGTGTTATGGTTCATAAAGGGGTAGAATCGTGTTTTGTGGTGGACGTTAAAGCGAAGCAATGTCCTGATCCGACTTTGGTAGAATTGAAAAAAATGATACTTAGAAAGTTTGTTGTGTCTTTCTCCGAATGGGGAGATGGTGTCCTTAGATATCAAGGTCGTTTATCCGTTCCAAATGTGGATGACTTAAGGGAGCAGATCTTGTCAGAAGTCCATAGTTCTCAATAATCTATTCACCCAGGAACCACCAAGATGTCTTGTGATTTGTGGGAGATCTATTGGTGGAATGAGATGAAGAAGGATATTGCAGAATTTGTGGCCAAGTGTGCAAATTGCTAACAAGTGAAGGTTGAGCATTGGAAACTGGGAGGTTTATCCCAAGTCATTAGCATTCCTACTTGGAAGTGGGAAGATTTGAATATGGACATCATAGTAGGGTTACCATGAACTCCGCGACAATATGATTCGATTTGGGTTATAGTAGACTGAATGACGAAGTAGGCCCATTTCATTCCCATCTAGGTCTCTTATTTGGCGAAAGATTATGCTAAGTTGTATTTGAGGGAGGTGGTGAGATTGCACGGAGTGCCCTTGTCCATTATCTCCGATAGAGGTAGTCAATATACTTCTCAGTTGTGGAAGTCTTTCTAAAAGGGTCTAGGCATTAATGTTAAGCTAAGCACAAATTTTAATCCACAAACCAATGGGCAAGCAAATCGTACTATCCAAACTTTAGAAGATATGTTAGGGGATTGTGTGATTGACTTCAAGAGAAATTGGGATGACCATTTGCCTTTGATTGAATTTGCCTATAATAATAGCTACCATTTTAGTATTGGTATGACTTCATTTGAGGCTCTTTGTGGTAGGAGGTCTAGCTCTAGTACAGGTTGGTTTGAGGTGCGTGAAGTTTCATTGATAGGGCCCGAGTTAGTTCATGATGCTATTGAGAAACTTCGACTCATTAGAGAGAGGTTGAGAACGGCCCAAAGTCGACAAAAGTCTTATGCCGATCTTAGAAGGAGAGCCCTTGAATTTAATGTGCTTGATTGGGTTTACTTGAAAATCTCACCCATGAAGGGCGTAATGAGGTTTGGTAAGAAAGGGAAGCTTAGTCCCTGATTTGTAAGCCCATATCAAATTTTGAGGTGTGTTGGTAAGGTTGCTTATAAGATTGATTTGCCTAATGAGTTAGCATCAGTGTATCCAGTTTTCCCTGTCTCTATGTTAAAGAAGTGTGTTAGATATTTGACATCTATAATCCCCCTAGAAGGGTTGGGAGTGAAAGAGAACCTTTCTTATGAAGAGGTTCCGGTTGAGATCTCAGATTGATAAGTTAAGAGATTGAGGAAAAACGATGTTGCTTCCGTGACACTGTTATAGAGAAACCATCTAGTTGAGGGTGCTACTTGGGAGTCCGAGGCCGATATGATGTCCCGATATCCTCATCTTTTTCCTCATACTCTAGCTTGAGGTGGATTTCCTCTTGGTTTGTTCTATGATTTGAAGTCATGTGTGTTTTATGTGTTCCCATGATTTCCTTGTTTTATGCATGTTCATGAAAAAGCATAAGTTTTGAAAGAGAATGACTTATGTGATTTATTTTCCTCATGATGTTGTGGATTGAGTATGATTTGCATATAGACATCATGAGATGAATTGTTGAACATGCCTTAGCTTGAAGTGGAGATTTACTCCTTGAATATGTGCTTTGAGTATAGATTGCATACAAGTTCAATGAGGTTGTTTTGAGCATGCTTTTAAGTTTGGAGATGGTAGTTCCTCCTTGAATGTAATAAATCTGAAAATTTCATGCATATTGGGTTGTTAGATGTAGTTCCTACTTTCTTATGATGCATTGAGTATGTTTAGCTTGGAGTTGATCTTCCCTCCTCGATTGTGTATATTTTGATGAGTTGCATGTTATGCTGCAAGTCTTGAGTCTTTTCGTTTAAAAAATGTACCTAGTATCTCATTCGAGGAAGAATGATCCCAAGGGGGAGTTAATGTAACACCCGGATTTGAAATGAGGCAAAATAATAATTTTAGAAAAATTACAGGTGTCATCCACGAGAGGCCACCCATGGCCCATGGACTGAACCACAGACCATAGGTAGGGTCCGTGGTTAGCCACCCCAAGCCTAGTCTCAGACTCCAACACCATGGCCTGACCAACGGACCGTTGGTCAGACCACGGTTTGTAGGTCAAAGCCCAGAAACCAGTCTTTGACCACCAAATGACGGCCGTGCAGGACGGTCCGTCGTCTTGACCATGGTCTGTTGGTCGGGGGTCTGTAGGTCGCAAGCTGGAAGTTATTTTAGGGGCACATGGGTCTTTTCCAGTATTAATTAAATCACAGTGGTGTCATTTTTCCTAATTGTAGAACACCTATATACATAATTTTAATCCATAAATTCACTCATTCTCTCAATTTCCCAAAACCCCTCTCTGAAATATTCTCTCTCTAGAAGGTTGAAGAAGTAGGAAAAATTGAAGCTAGGGTCAAGTCAAGTCTCCAATCTTCCTGATTTTGCGGGCTTTGTGGTTAAGGTATGATGACTTTTCATCCATGGGATCCTTTCTCCCATGGATCCCCTTTAGATTCCCCAATTGTGAAGTCTAAATCCCCTATTCTTGTTAGGGTTTCTTCAAATGTTGTGGTTATGAGTTATGTTGATCCAATTGAATGGATTATGATTGTTTATGACTGAACTGGTAGGATGAAATTATATGAATCCATGCCTATTCCATTTTTCTAACCTAGAATTGATATAATTGGGTTTGATGTCATGAAGGGAAACCTTATAGGTTTTAATATCTCCTTATAGGATTGATGATTTATGATTAGCATTTCTTGGGATTGAAGCATATATGATGAACATGATGTTAATTGCTTGAGAGTAAAGCTTAGACTATGAATTGTTGATTGTCGAATCTATTGTGGTGAAAGGGATACTTGCCACATGGCATAGTAAAGCATGAATGTATGAAGGTAAAAGGTCTTCTCACTTGAATGATTCTAGGTTGAAAGGATTGCTCACCTAAAATGAATCTAGACTAAAAGATTATGTAATTGATGAGGCTAGCGGCAACTACCCTTGACCTCCATATGGGAAGGCTATGAGGTTATTACTCATACTCCTTAGAATTGAACAAGATGCGACTACCCACTTTCCTTATATGATGAATGGACATGGAGGCAAGTACCCATGATCCTTATAAGATGATGTAATGGTGAGTACCCGTGTCATATGATGTTGGTCATGGAGGTGAATACCCATGATCTTTAAGTAAGTAAGGCAAGAGGCGAATACCCATTAACCTTTTTAGTTAGGCAAAGATGTGAATCCCCATGTGTTAAAAGTAAGTATGAATAATGTAAATTATATGTTATGAAGAATGAATAGCTTGAATTGTTTCTTGAGATGCCTTCCATGAAGTACGCATGACTAGAGGCGGATGACCCAAGTTTTGACTAAGGATAAGTTGAGGTTGCTTGAGAAGTATTCCTCTTTTATTATGGTGATTTATGTGCATTGATTATGCTTATGGGTTATATTGACTAACCCTTATGTTTATGTTGTTTATGAAATCTGTCATATTTAGTACATTCTTGTACTAACGCATACTCTTGCCTAAATTTCTTATCCAAATGTAGTGTCCGACGATATCGATTATCACACTCGTGGCTAGTATCATAGTAGATCAAGGATTGAAGATTTGGTGAGTCCTCTTAGCATTCGAGGATTTGACCACCATTTTCCCTTATGTCTTTATTTTCATGCTTTGAACTATTGTATTGGCTGTGTCCCAAAGATATGCATGTTTTAGATGGTTTGAGACAGTTGTATTAGACTTCCACACGTTTTATAAAGACTTTGATTGAATTGAAAATGTTTTAAATTTCCGCACCTTTTTCTATTACTTTATGTTATGATATGCTAAGTTTCTTGTATGAGGCCTCTCAGGGTCTTGTATGCCTTGTTACATCTAGAGGGTACCCCTGGGTCATGACAACTAAGCTTCTCTTTCTTACAAAACCTCATTACACCATTCATGGGTGAAATTTTCAAGTAAACCAAATCATTAACATCAAACTCAAGATCTCTTTTTCTAGCATCGACATATGACTTTTGTCGACTTTGAGCCGTTTTAAACCTTTCTCTAATAAGTCGAAATTTCTCCATAGCCTCATGTACCAACTCGGGACCTATTAGGGCAACTTCACTCACCTCAAACTATCCTGTAGGAGATCTACACCTCCTACCATAAAAGGCCTCAAGTGAAGCCATACCAATACTTGAGTGAAAACTGTTGTTATATGCAAACTCAATCAAAGGAAAATGATCGTCCCAAATTTCCTTGAAATCAATCACACATACTCTCAGTATATCTTCCAAAGTTTAGAGTGTATGCTCCACTTGTCCATCGGTTTGTGGGTGAAAGAACGTACTAAGCTTAACCCCAGTACCAAGACCCCTTTTGAAGGATTTCCAAAATTAAGTAGTGAATTGAGTACCACAATCTGAGATAATGTAACATTCCGAAAAATAGTAGACTAAACTAGAGTCTAACATAAAACTAGTAGGCTAAGTAGAGCTTGACATTAAGGTTAGAGCCTTGAAAATACCTCCCCGTAACTTGAAATTCAGGGTTTAGTGTTAGAACGTCAAGGCCTAAACCCCAGGGACCAACCATGGGTCCTTGAGGAAAAGGCTAAAAAATGTGACCTGGGTAGTGACTCACGAGGCCACCTATGCCCCGTAGGTCCACCCACGCCCCATAGGTGGGGGTCGTGGTCAAGACCCTTAAAATCAAACCCCAGACCATGACCAACGGTTTACCAGCATGGGTCGTGGTCCCACCCATGGTCTGTGTGTCCTGGTCATTGGTCACACCTGAAACTGCCTTTTGGCAGTTAAGGTTAGGGGTCCTTTTGGGATTTCCTTTTTATTTAGTGGTTATGTGGTGTCGTTTTAAGCTTATTTTAAACATCTGTATAAGTATTTTTCCCACCTAAATTAACCCATCTAATATCATAATTCCTAAAAACCCAACAAAATCAAATCCTCTCCAAAATCTCTAGAACCCCAAAGAAGAAGAAGAAGATCAAGTTAGGGCTTGAAGAAGGAGGCTTTTCCACACGATTTTGTTGGATTTCTTCACCTAAGGTATGATATTGTTTGATTCATGGATAGCTTTCTTCCATGGAGTCCTCAAACTTTCAATTTCAAAGTAGAAAAGTCTCCAAAACCTAGGGTTTTCACTTCAAGTCATGGATTCTTTCTAAAAACGTTTTCAATGATATAATTATCTTATATTATGATTGAATTGTTGTTTTATGGTGGTTTTATGATTAACTCTCCCATGGAACCCCCATATCCGTAATTTATGACTTTATGATGTGGGTGACTTGTAGTAAGGTGAGTGCCATGAGATTGTATTTATTGTAATTTAACTATTCTAATCATGTTATTATCCATGTTTAATGTATTAACCCTAGAGGTGGTTGGGTAAATGTGATCCTTGATCCAAGAGGGGTAAAACATGGGAATAATGCCAAATTATGGGCTTCATTTATTCATGCTTATAAACATGATTTTATTCTAACTGTTGTGTTGATTGAAATGTCATTCTCATAAATACATAATGAACATGATGTGAAGGGTTTCCTCACAATGTAATGATTTTAAGGTTGAAAGATTATTCTCACCTATTAAATCTAAGAGTTATCCCATCAACCATGATGGATTGAGTGTTAAGGCATTCTTCCATAATAAAGAACATGAATCAAGACTAAATGTGTAAATGTAGGAAGAAATGCTTAGCACAGAGTGGATATTGAATATGAAATGGGACCTTCTGATTGAATAACGCTATCAAAGACACTTCATCCAATTCTAAGTGTCAACGGTCGTTAATCAGTATATAACCCAACTAAATGAGTTGGAGTCGAATCCCATAAGGAGTGGTACGTGTTTAAGATTCAATAGAAAAGTACGAATATATTCAAATCAGCCAAAGAAATAGACATTTATGAAATAAAAACATAATTCAAATGAGGAGGTGACACAAATGTCAAATAACATGGGGTTTTTGGTTTTAATTATCAACTACATCAGCAGCAAATAATACAGAATAGTAATAATGAGACGCGTTCTTGGGATGTGATTCAATTATAGGCATAATTAGACAAATGGGTAATTGCAACAGTTAGGAAATAGCTGTAAATTAGTGAATAAGCTAGACTATAGAGGAGGTAAATTTTCTCTCAAACAATATACCCCGAATCAAGTCAATTTTTCTCGAACATCAACAAGCATACAAAATAAGGACAACCTACGTCTTAGGCCATTCACAATCTCGAGCTGAATGTGTGGAAAAGGGTTTACGATTCACTCTCTTGAGTTGAACCCATGAAAACCCAATACCCATAGACCATCAACCAATAATCTTGGTTTTAAAACATCTCTCTCGTGCAAGCCAAAAACGCGAAGGTAGAAATGCATTAGCAACTAAAATTCTTTAATTTAAACCACAATTACTGATTGAAATCAGTTCTAAACAACACTTAGACTAACAATTAGCAGAACCCATAAAATAAATAAGCCCATAATCACATAATCACACCCCAATAATTGGGGTTTTAGATAGACATCATAAAAAGATAGAAATCGGTACCAAATTGTGTTTCCATCAGCTGGGTAAGATTAATTTCGTCTTTACAAAGGTCTAAACTAAAGAATCTCAAAGACCCACTTCCAATTTCTCAAAAGTGAAAAACTTCAATTCTTCAAAGCTAAGGAAAACTTGTCTCAATACTCAGAGTTCAAACTGAAAATTACTCTAATGCATAATATGATGTAAAAAAGATGTAAATAATGTGTTTAAAAACGTATTTATAGTCGCTAAAAATATATTGCGAAAGACCATTAGGCACAGTAAGTCAGGCTCGGCGATCCATCCTTTGGTCAATGTCCTCGCCTTTCTGCCTTGGCCTTCAGCTTCCTCAAGTACTATAACATTGGGCGATCCAACACTGCATCGCGGAACCACTCGGCGATCCGTCGACTGCTCCTTTCTCTCGCCAACTTGATTTTCTCCTTCAGGGCTTGGCACACTGGAACTTTAGGCGGTCATATGGCCACTCGGTGACTCGCCAAATGGACTTGGCGATCACCAGACTCTCTTTTCTTCCTTCTTCCAGCTCGCTTCGTTCTTTTTTGCAAATTAGTGTCCTTGCTTTGTTCCTCAATCCAAATACCTGGAAATCAAGGATTTTACCTCAGTTATTGGTACAAAATAAGCATTCGAGGACAGTAAATCATTATAAATAAAGCCCTAAGTTAGTCCAAATCTAGGACTCATCAACACCCCCAACTTAAACTTTTGCTTGTCCTCAAGTAAAACTCAAGTTCAGCAGTTCAGAAGGGATGTCTCAAACAGTGCTACAAAGGAGTCAATGATGAATGCATACAACAAGACTCAACATACTCATGCAAGGATCAATTGTGCACTCAAAGATTCAAGTTGTGACTCACCGTTACCAAAGATTTCAAGCTCACAATACTTGCTTCAAATTCAAGTTCAAGCTCAACAAAGGTCCGCAAATGCCCTCACACAAAGAATGATTCCATATTCACACACAATGCTTCAACAATTTATAGTTCCGAAATAAAAAACATCTCTCACTCTCACAAAGATGAACACATGCATGACTCCACCCATAGGTTTGCCCTTATTTTCCAATCAACACTTGTTTCAGCTCACTCAAGATCAAAAAGGTCTTTTCAAGGCTTGTAACGGGGCTTAGTGTAAAGGTATAGTCATTTAGACTGAGTGGTTGCTATCCTCATGAAATATGGTATGAACAACACCTTCTTCCCTTTTCTTCAACATTTTCATTCATGCTCAAAAGTCACACCATTATTCACTTCTTATGGAATACAGAACACCCCATTTCTATTGCAACTTTATCAACTTTATTTCACAACTTTTTCATTCTTTTTCTTTTTGATTTCTCATTTCTTTTCTCTTGTTTTTTTATATGGAGGGGTTCCATCTTTTTCACAACCATGGCTCAAGGGGGACTTGTTTTGCATTTCTTGATTTACCTTCTCTTTTCACCACACCCCCAACTTAGGCTTTTGGCCTAAGTTGGTTATTTAAACAAACCACATATCATGAGGATTATGGGTGAAGGTATAAAGAAAGGTCACAATTTCATCAAGTTTCTTCCAAGGAAAGGGTAAGGCTCAAAGGGTGTTCAAGAAAAGTTCACACACTCACAAGGTAGGAAAAAAAAGAGGTAAATGTCAAATTGTTTCATTCTTTAAAATTGTTTCCTAAGATCATTTCAAGAGCTTGCGTCACGTAGTCAACCGGACCAATGGGGCAAATTCTGGGTGTCATCACCCAAGGTTCATGGTAAGCTCATCACACAAGGCATTGACACCAATGTCAAACAAGACTCCACACTTTCGATATTGAGCCACATTCATCACAAGAGACTCAATTTGATAATCAACTAGTCACAACGATATTCAAAAAGTTCACATATTGCCTATGCAACTTTATTTGGCCTCATCATAGCCGCACATTCATGTTTGTTCGATTGAGAGCACTATTTAAGTCATCGGTATTGATCACAACCAACACTCAAATTTGCACAAGAACACACCCACAATTAAATACACAAGAGGTGGAATTTTTTTTCAAAAGGGTCCAAAAATCATTTACATTCAAAAGAAGGAGCCACAAGCTCGAATATCCACAAAAACAGTGTGAAAACACAATATATAGCACAAAACCTAATATATATAGAAAATGTCATCAACACAAGAGGTAGGTATAGAAATACCTCACCCCACCATAAACAAAAAACAATTTGTCGTCAAATGCAATAAAGTACTACAAATCAATACAAGAAAACAGAGAGGGGTGGTAAAGAAAGGTCCTACTACACAGTCTCTCCATCTGTCGGGGTATCAATGCCCGGTGAGGCACTCTGATCTTGGGCATCAGTTCCCGGAGTATCATCAATAGTACCAGCTCTGCTAGGGCCTGCCATGGACGTCTATGTCAGTGTTGTCTGAATCACTGACTGTACAATCGTCTCCTTCATTGGGCAAAGCACGTCATTTGGCACAAATGAGGGTGACTTAGACTTCACCCGACTAGACCCAACAATAACACAATACAACCCAACAAGATTTTGATCAATTTTAAGCATGAAATTTTGGGAAATCAACGATATAGACAATTTAGGCAAGATATTTGAATTAAAATAGGCACACATGCACACAAGTACAAAAACAATGAAATCGGAGAGGCCCAACACACTTCACTAAGATAAGATCAATTGCAAATGAGTAAAAATTGCTAAATATAAGTTTGGGGTTCGAAAAACCAACCTTTTATGCCAAATAAGAGATTTGAAAAGCGAGGCGGCAAAGAATCCAACTCCGAACACACAATCAACGACTAAGAAATGGAAATAATGCAAAAATATGGGAAAATATAATACGGGTGTGAGTTTGGGAAGTTGAAAAGTGAGGGAATGTGAAAGATTTTGAACTTTTGGTCTTTAAAATCATCCAGTTCTCGCCCATTCGACGATATTAGTCTTGCTCGCTGACCAACTCAGCGACACGCTGAGTGGGCACTTACCTTGCCAAGTTTTACAGTACCTCCAGTTAGTGTGGGGGTCCAAACGGTGGACAGAGTCGTGATCGCCAACCTGGTTGGCAATTCGCCAATTTACTCCTGGGATCGCCGAGTTTTACAGACTCCAATAGCAAAATTCCATGAGTCCAACGGCGGTCCAAGTCGGGCTCGCTGACCTCTTCGGCGAGTCGCCGACTAGACATTTTGCTCGCCAATCTCCACTTTTCAAACACATCATACACTTCAACCTGCAAAATCAACACACGATTATTTCTAAAATAAAAAGAAAGAAAATAAAACTTAGGTTACCTCCCAAGGAGCGCCTTAGTTAACGTCGTGGCACGACACAAGTCCTCACTCAAATTTCATTCTTGGGGTTGGCCATAGTATCACTAGGCAACCCCCCTTGTTGTATTGGGTTTAAATGAGACGAGATATGACCCATCTGGGTCTCCTACTGTTTGATAGAGACAGAATGAGAGGTAACCAGCTAGCTAAGGGTCGACACATCTTCCTTCATGTCTTTCAAAATTTTGTCAGACCCCTCAACCTCGTTGTGAATATGAGACGACATATCTTCAGATCGGACACTCTCCGAATCCTTTGGCTTTTGACGCTTGTGGGGATGAATGTACATGTCCTTCTCCCCATTCCTTTCCTTCCAAGTGGGGTTACGATCCCTCCACTCTCTATCACGATCTTTCCAACCTTCATCCCTGTTCCAACCTTGGTTACCACCCTCTGTCGGGTAATCTGAATGATAACTACCTCCTTGGTTGGCTAGGAAGTTCACCTTTTCATTGTACAATGCTTCAAACATGGCCTCATCGGGATTAACACACCTGACACCCACAACATTAAGACTTCGAGAACCAGCTCCCATGACATTTTTGATCAAAATGTCAAGTTGTGTCATGATCTTTGCCATGTTCTGATCCCTCTCTTGGTCTTTCTCAAGCCGCTCCTTGGTCAATTTAAACGTGAGAGGGAATACCTGATCTGCGCGGGTGTCCCATGCTTGATTAATTGTGGTTATACCATCCAAGAGTTGGGCTACTATAATGTATGGTTGTTGCATCAAACCTCCCAGAAAAAGTTAGTCAGCTACACCCTTGTTCACCGAATTAAGGCTTCAGTAAAATTATTGCAGCAAAACGTTGTCAGGCAAACCATGAGTTGGGCATTGCAGCACCAACTTCTTGAATCGCAGCTGAGTCTCATGGATTGGCTCACCCTCCAAACGCTTGAAGCTTTGGATACTGTCCCGAAGAATCATCATCTTCGATGGAGGGAAAAATCGTACTTGAAATGCGGTGACAATCTCTTCCCATGAAGTGATTGATTCTCGTGACAATTCAGCCAGCCATTTACATGCTTCTCCCATTAAAGAGAACGGGAATAACCTCAACTGGACCGACTCTTGGGATATGTTCTTGAAGGAGAACGACCCGCGAACAACAACAAAGTGTCTACTATGCTCATGGGGATCCTCATAAGCCAGCTCACCAAACAACCCTTTCAATTGCAAGAGCTGCAACATAGTACTTGTAATATGGAACACCGCGTTCCCTTCAACTGGAGGCAAGCGAATGGAACCAATTCTACCCATTAGATGAGGGTCATTAACATTAGGCTCATTGACATTGTTGAGGTTGCCGATGTCATCTTGGTTGCCTACTTGGCTACCATTGCTTCCGTTCACACTCATTTCCTATGTTCAAAACAACAACACACAAACCAAAACTAAAAATAAGTAGATTCAACTATGGCTAACAGGAAAAAAATTCAACTAAACCAAATAATCTTAACAAACACCACTCCACGACAGCGCCGCCATTTTGATTGAATAACACTATCAAAGACACTTCATCTAATTATAAGTTTAAACGGTCGTTAATCAGTATATAACCCAACAAAATAAGTTGGGGTCGAATCCCACAGGGAGTGGTACGTGTTTAAGATTCAATCCCAAAGGAATAGACATTTACGAAATAAAAACATAATTCAAATCAGGGGGTGACACGAATGTCAAATAACAAGGGGGTTTTTGGTTTTAATTATCAACTACAACATTAACAAATAATATGGAATAACAATAATGAGACGGGTTCTTGGGATGTGATTCGATTATATGCTAAATTAAACAAATGGGTAATTGCAACTATTAGGAAATAGCTGTAAATTAGTCAATAAGCTAGACTATAGAGGAGGTAAATTTTCTCTCGAACAATAAACCCCAAATCCAATCAATTTCTCTTGAACATCGACAAGCATACAAAATAAGGACAGTCTACGCCTTAGTCCATTCATTCTCTCGAGCTGAATGTGTGGAAAAGGGTTTAGGATTCACTCTCTCGAGCTGAAACCATGACAATCCAATACCCATAGACCATCAACCAATAATCTTGGTGCTAAAACCTCCCTCTCGAGCAAGCCAAAAACACGAAGGTAAAACTGTATACGCAACTACAATTCTTTAATTTAAGCCACAATTATTGATTGAAATCACTTCTAAACAATATTTAGACTAACAATTAGCAATACCCATAAAATAAATCAGCCCATAATCACATAATCACACCCCAGGAATTGGGGTTTAGCTAGACATCATAAAAAGATAGAAATTGGTACCAAATTGTGTTTCCATCAACTGAGTAAGATTAATTTCGTATTTACAAAGGTCCAAATTGAAGAATCTCAAAGACCCACTTCCAATTTCTCAAAAGTGAAAAACTTCAATTCTTCAAAGCTAAGGAAAACTTGTCTCAATACTCATAGTTCAAACTGAAAATTACTCTAGTGAAAAATATGATGTCAAAAAGATGTGTTTAAAAACGTATTTATAGTCGCCAAAATTTTACTGCGAAACACCATTCGACGCAGTAAGTCAGGCTCGGTGATTCTCCCTTTGGTAAATGTCCTCGGCTTTCTGCCTCGGCCTTCAGCTTCCTTAAGTTCTGTAACTTTGGGCGATCCAGCATGCATCGCGGAACCACTAAGTGATCCTCTGACTGCTTCTTTTTCTCGCCAACTTGACTTTCTCCTTCAGGGCGTGGCACACTGGAACTTTAGGCTATCACATGGACACTCGGCAACTCGCCAAATGGACTTGGCGATCACAAGGCTCTATTTTCTTCCTTCTTTCTGCTCACTTCGTTTCTTTTTGCAAATTACTATCCTTGCTATGTTCCTTAATCCAAATACCTGGGAATCAAGGATTTTACATCAGTTATTGCCATAAAATAAGCATTCGAGGACACTAAATCATTATAAATAAATCCCTAAATGAGTCCAAATCTAGGAGTCATCACCTTCTACCACAGTTGAGTCTGAGTTCCTAACACAATTGAGTCTGGGTTTCTAGTAGCAATCTCCTTATCCCATAACTATGTGGCTTCATAGGTCTTTAGCTAGTGGATCCATCTAAAAGCTAAAACATGTTAGTTTTACCTTAGGCAAGTAGGACACCTCTTTTAGGTGTGGGGGCATGACAGCAGATTCATTCTTAAGCTCACATGGTCTATGTCGAATAAGGCTTATTCCAACCATGACAAGAATTGAACATGAACATGAACTATGAATGATGGTTAATCAATAAACTTACTTATCTTGGGTAGCATTATGGGATGTTGTTCAAGCATTGCACAAGTTTGTTTTGAGGGTACAAACGGTATATTTCTTACATGATATGAGAATTTATATAATGAATATGCTCATGACTTGTGCTTTTATATCATCCTCTAAATGATGTTTTTACTTACAAATTGCATGCATTTAACTAAAAATGTCCCTTTTGGCATGTTTCAAGGATTTTATGCATGACTATCATACTTAGTGCATTTTTGTACTAACCCATATTTCTTCTACATTTTCTAAAAAGTGTAGGTTCTGGAGTTTGAGCTGATCTTCCTTTGATACAAGCTTGGATTCGACTATTCTCCTCGCTTGTGGTGAGTCCTCATGATTTGAGGACGGGACATGTCATTTGAGTTTCTTTGTAGTTCCTTTCCTTTATTGTACTAGACTTTCAGATTTATGTTGTAAGGGCTGTGACCCTATTTGAGACTTTGATTGTATTAGATGGCTATTTGAGACAAGTCTAGACTTCTTCTTTGCTTTTATGAAAACTTCTTAAGACTTAAATGTGTTTTACTCTTATTGTTCTATTACTTTATGTCATGATATGCTAAGTTGCTTACATGGAGCTTTTCGGGGTTCTATGTGTCATGTTACATCTAGGGGGTACCCTTTGATCGTGACAAACTTGGTAATCAGAGCACAAGGCTTAGAATGATTCTAGGATGTTGTCTCATAAGCCACGTCTAGTAGAGTCTTATTCATGAATGTGAAGCGCGCCACATTTATGAGTGAGAGGCTATAGGATGTTTAGGAAATGTCACTTCTTTCATTATTCTTGAGTCATGCCATAGAGTTTAACTGTAGAAAAGTCCCTCTCTGTCACTATCCGAGAGCACCCCATAGTCGTAACACGGCGTACTCGACCCTGAAGGGGTCTTGTACAAGCCTCATAGTCATTCATTGCATTCAATAATGAAAATAGTGCGGAATTTAAAAACTTTATATTTAAAACCATACAAATCAAAACAGTCAATACTCATAGAAAACTTTCATTTACAATTGAAGTCTTAACAATAGCTTCAAAATAAGAACGAACTAGAAACAATAAGAGTTTTTGTCCTCGACCTATGAGGACATACTAAGTCTCGGAGGGAAACTCTATCCAAGCACTTAAATCCTAGCTAGAATCAATCACTTGCCGGAACCTACACTTGTAGTAAAAATAAGAGAATATGGGATAGCACACTAAAATGTACTAAGTATGATGACCGTTCTAAAACATGCTTTAAAAGGGACATTTTGATTAGAAATCATGCATTATGTCACTTTCTAGAAATATCATGTAAAATAGCATAAGAAACATACAATACAAGTACAATCATCATGCAAGTCATAATACAACATTTAGACAATATCATCATGCTATACCTTGTGTAATGTATGGATAGCATCCCATACCACCATCCACACCAAGGCACCACACTAAGATCACCAAAAGTGAACTTACCATCCATTCCTTTTTACCGTTACACCATATCCATATAAAAGAGACATATCAATTCATAAGGCAGTACAAGGGAAACTCATAATATAACCCAAGTATATCATACATATCATATCAAACATTTAAGAGCCCACATTCTTTAATAACTTCATTTAGGACACATTCATGTCACAACCATTAGTATTTAGAGAAACTCACTATGACCCTCTCAAAGCCTACTCGTGCAATGTATAGGTAGCATCCCATACTACTACCTATACTTTGTAGAACCTATCAATAAACCACAATGAAATCTCATGTGATGGGAAGTAAGCATTAATCGACATAGACCATGAGAGCTTGTCATGGAATCCGGTGTCATAAGTCCCCACACCGTAAAGAGGTGGTTTACTTCCCTAAGGAAGACCGGTTCGTATAGCTTAGGTGGATCCACTACCTAGACCTATGCGGGCACATATTTTATGAGATAAGGTGGACGATCATTGAAACGCATGCCTAACCTTGGGGGAGTTTCCATCTAACCAAATCCACTCGGTGCTTAGCATACATTCCCATAGAATAGTTCATTACATTGACATTATCACATATGAGAGGTGCCATTGGCCTACCTACTCCAATTACATTCATAGACACATGAAAGGGTGCCTTAAACCTACGGATTCAAGGTCCATTTAGGAAAGCTCATTAACTCCTCTTGAAAGGGTGCCATAGGCCTACCGGTTCAAGGCTCATCATTAACCTTCATGGAGAGGTGCCATAAGCCTACCAATTCCGAGGTTCATCATTAACATGTGTGGAAGGGTGCTACTAGCCTACCATTCCAAGGATTCCACAATCAACAATACATTCATTTATACAAGAAAAGGATGCCTAAGCCCTACCAATTCGAGATATACAATATATTGGAGAATCCTTCATGTTTTATCATTAACATTCATTGGTGTCAAATTGAGAATTAGCCTTTCAATAATAACACATTCATATTCAAAACATGATCACATTCGCTTCATTGACTTCTCATTCATACATAAAAATCATGCAGACACTTCAGTTTCTCATACTATGCCTTCAAGGCCATGATCACAATGTACATAATAATGAAACACCTCCACCTTTCAAGTGGATAAACAATTCAAACACAATTCTATAATAAAATGTAATTAGGTCAAATTGCCCTTTCAAAGCTATAATCACAAGTCCTCAATTCGCCAACAATTCATCATAATTAAGCATAGATAATGATACAATTAAACAATCTAAATCAATCTAAGCACAAATCCACCATCAACCATTCATAATCAATAAACCCACTTTATAAGTCACAAATTAGAATTGAGAAGAATCATGGGTTCAAGGAGTAAAATTATCTTAAATCACCAATTAAACATAAATATAATTATAATATGACCTTAGTAAACCTTTAAAATCATTTGGAGAGAGAATCCATGAGATTGAGTAAAACCCTTGAAATTTCATGAACTTTGAAAAGCTTTGAAAACTCTTTTGAAATTGACTCTAGGGTGAAGACTAACCCTAGATGAAGGAATACCATACCATTGCTAAGAATCCTTGAAGAAATTGAGAAGAAACCCCTTTGAAATCCACAAACCCTAGCTCTGACTACTTCTTCTTCCTTGAGAACTTCTAGAGAGAGAATTTTTGAAAGGAGGAACTCTTGTTTTGATTTGGGGAAATAATGAGTAAATGACTTGTTAAAAGACTTAAAACTATATATATTAATGATATAAACCATTTAAAATTGTCGAAGATTTAAGTCCTTTTGACTAAACACATATTGAATACTCTTGTGATCAGTGAAAACATCCACATGGACTCTATACAAGTAATGTCTCCATATTTTCAAGGCTAACCCAACCGCCGCTAATTCAAGATCATGGATTGAATAATTCTTCTCATGAATTTTAAGTTGCGTTAAGCATAAATTTGTTTTGCATGACATGAGCTGTCTTGGATATGTTTCTGTTATTTATTTTTTTGTTTTATTCATATATAAAAACTTCCGGCAATGTAAATTTTAATATGCATGAGGCACCTTAACTCGTGACAAGTGTTTAGTGGTCATTTTCATCAGCATACTCTTTCACCTCTTTCTTTCCAACACCCCTTCTCCTCATAGTATTTTAGCTCCCCTTCTTTTTTTAATATTTTTAGATTTTTATTTTTCCCAAATTGAAGAGGGATAAATAAATTAATAATAATCCAAATTTTATCCCTTTTTTTTTTCCTTGTGCTCACCAATATGATTAAAAGATTGAACTTTCTAAAAGTATTAGTCTTCTTTCCTTGTTTATGTTATTTTATTGATTTTTTAGACATATAATTTAATTTTTTTAAACATAAGTGCAACATCCGTACAAAAGTTTAAAATAAATTTTTAAAAATAAAAATTGAGTGACAAGTGATTTTAGAATAATTATAGGTGTGCTCTCACTTATTCATTGGTGAACTTTTCTTTGTATATTTTTTAAAAAGATTTAGTTATGATATACTAAGATATTTTGAAGATAGTTTGATTAAATAATGATGAATAATTAAAGCACTCAAAACAAACCATTGTGAACATGAAATCAATTTTTAGAATCATCAAAATGAAAATTCCGAATCCAACTAGAAAGTAAAGGGAAAAAATGAATTCGCATCATGGGTAACACTTAGATTACAAACAAAAGTAGCGAAAGGATAATAAGCACATATACATAGATGTGTATGTGAAATTAAAATTTTTAAAATAGATATACATATAGAAAATTTGGTGTGATCTTTTGATTTACAACTTAAAACCAAAATTAATTATGTCAGTATTAAAAATTAAAAATCAAATCAAGTAAAAATATATTTTGATTAAGGAATCTATTTAGTTTGACTTTTTGATATTCAGTGAACACCTTTTATTGTAATTTTGAATTTTATGTGAATTTTTTGTTCAAAATTATTTGTTTGAGGTCCTCTTTGGGTTTGATTCAATATTTTGAAATGTAAAATGAAATTTTTTAAAGTTCTTTTTTAAGTTTAACACCCCAAAAATTTCCAAGTTAAGACTCTAACCATTCTTCATATGTAAATGAGATTGTATCTGGTGATTCTTAAATTGCCTATATGTGTAAACATCAATTCTTTAGTCAGGGAATGAATTTGAATATTAATTAAGGTCATTAGAATCCTCTAGCATAAAGAGTTGAAAGCTTCCATACGATTAAGTTTTGATGTTAGATTCTCCTTGGGTCAACATCAAACCATCATATCTCTTGGAATATAAATAGTTACGTGACCCAAAACCTATCAAATTAAAGGTATTTGAATCTTCTTTCCAATGCCACATATTTCACGTCAATCCGAGTTTTTAGTAAAAAGTTTTAGTAACCCGATACAGTGTGGTGACGAATTAGCCTACAGGAAAACATTAAAAATGGTCATTTTTGTCTTTTTACCTCTAAGAAAAAACTTGATGAATTTCTTGACTAATTAAAAGTACAAAACAGTCAGGTTTTCATCTCTTAATCCTTCATTCTCTTCTCTCTCAAAACCCTAAGGAAAAATCAAAGTAGAAGACTCCATTCAAGATTCTTCAAGGTAAGTTTTTCTACGGGAATTTCATTCTTTCCAACTCAAATTCCTCCATACAATTATGAATCACTAATCAAAATCATAGGTTTTGGTCATAAAGATTTCAAGAAACTAATTTAAGAATCTCAAGAAAGGATTTCTTGATTGTTCTCCTTCAAGCTAGGGTTTCAAGGCTTCTAATCAAGTTTTTTTCAAGATTCTTCAAGAACCTTGTTCTTGCAAGTATATAAGGCTATCATTGTGTTGGACTAGTTCGTCTTCACGCCCTAGATCTACTTTCAAATCAGTAAAAGAGTAATCTAGGTTTCTATCCCTATATTTTAATATTCTTGAGATGAGTTGATTTTAAGTTCTTCAGTTCATGATTCTTTTTTAAATTATATTACTAATTATTGAATTTCTATATGTTTTGCATTAAGATTCTTGAGTAGATTCGTTCATGTCTATATTTCAACATGAACCCTATGAATTGAGTATATTTGAGATGAGAAGTTCGTTGAGTTCTGAGTTCAAGGTTCTTGAGTTCTTGAGTCCTGGAGTTATGAGTATTGAGTTTCTGTATTGCTATTAAGATTCCTAAGTTGAGTTGCTCATGTCCAAAATTCCGCATGAACCCTATGAATTGTATTATAAATCTTGAGAAGCCAACATATGAATTTTAAACAGAGTTTTTGAGGAAGTAAATCTGAGTTTTCAGAAAGAATTTCTAAAACATGATTAGTATGACAATCGAGCATGCCATCAATGTTTAAGCAGTATTGTCACGACCCGATTTATCAAGTCATGATGTCACCTACTATAACCCACCATCAGGTAAGCCAACCCGTAACCCGAAACAACAAGTAATGGGTTTGAGGGTAGAAATTAAACAAGAGTAGGCAAATAACAATATAAACAGGCGGAAGCAAACCAAAAACATATATACAAATAAAGATCCCTCCCAGAACC
>JAJOOR010026885.1:0-14862 GCA_036250505.1 Solanum acaule
AAAAAAATGATCAACTAATATATGACAAGAGAATAGTTACACTCCAAATTCACTCCTCTTTTGGCGCAACTTCTCTCCTCAAATTTGATAAAATTCTTCCAAATTCAAATACATTTCAACAAGCTTTGTTACTCATTAATTTTTATTTTGTTCACTTCTCATTCCGTGTTTTGGGACCTAACTAATTTGAATTCTCATTGGATAGTCATTTCACGTAGGGGTTAAAGTGTTCCTTACAAACTGAAACATGTATGTTAAGTATGAAGGTGTACATATTACTCCATTACAGTCTCGATCTTTAGTGGTACTCACAAATAAATATATGAATTAGATTGTCAAATAAAAATCTTTCTTTTCAAAAGAAAGTGTGGTAGTGAAAAGTTAGGGTCTTGATAGGAATATGAATTGATGTTGTGTACGTTCATCCTCAATCAATGGATCTCTTAGATCACAAAATTCCAAGGTAAACGTTGCTATCACAACAAGAAAAAAATGTACAAATTCCCAAGAGAAGATCATGGCCATAGGTTTTAATTCCTCCAAGTAACATCTATACATAATTTAGAGGTAGAAATTAATATAGACATAAATGAATTTATTCTACAACAAAGCACCTTTTTGAATTTTATTTTTTGTCATAATTCAACTAATATCATTACCAATTTGTTGAATACATATCTTCTTATATATTAACTACACCCCATAAAAATCGGCCAATATATATAGCTTATTTAACCAAAAAGTTTCCACTAAAAAAGAAAGTGACTATATAATTCGAGAATTAAGGTTTTTGACCAAACCGACAAAAATAAGTGATTTTAGCCAATAGCAGAAGCAATTTTTTGCCCGTAGAAGAAAAGATGGAAAAAGTCTCAAAAATAAAATTGCATTTTAGTTTTTTCAAAAAGAAAATTTTCGGTTTGCAAAAATTTATATCAATTAAATTACTTATATTTTATGAACAAAAACTAATAACCTCATGCATTATGGACAAAATATCTATGACTAAAATCTCATAAAATGTGTTCTCTCTATTTTTTTTATAAATTTAATCTTTATACTTTAATTATCGTTAAAAAGATAATCAAAGTCTCTCATAATTTATTTTTTTCAATAATAATAATAATAATAATAATAATAATAATAATAAAAATAATAATAATAATAATAATAATTCGATAAAAAATTGCATGATCTGACAATTTTAATTAGTCAAATTAAAAATGATTTAAAATAAAATAAAATAATAATAATAATAATAAAATGATGTGGCTATGATAAGTATTAACGAGATTAATAATCTCATTTCTCAAAATAACTATTTAGGTCTTTATGTGAAAGTTTTAGGAGAACATAATAGTTCTCTCGATAAAAAATTGGATGATCTGACAATTTTAATTAGTTAGATTAAAAATGATTTAAAACCTTCTGAACAGGCTTCTACATCAAAACAACATGATGTACCTATTCAGAGACCTCCTGAGATTCAGGATTTTATCTTTAAACCGCTGTATGACCTTGAAAATCTTCTTGATAAAAAGTTTTCACAATTTGGGGCGAAACCCATTAGTTTATCTGAAGATTTTGCAGATGAGATGGAAACCACTTTTGATTTTAGAAATCAAGTTGAATTATAAATTAATAAACTTCGTGGTTATCCTAAAAAGAATAATGGTAATTATGCTCATCAACCTAGTATGCAAACTTATTATTATCCCCGTTCAACTCCTCAAGATGTCCTAATAGAGGAACGTGATTGGAACCAAACTAATACTTCTTATAGTGGAAGTGAGATTTATGAATGGAATCTCAACGGTTTAACTGATAGACAATTAACTATACTTGTTCATAGAATGCTTATGTATGCTACTATTTGCAAAAGTGTTAATAACACCGATAGAACTATTTGCAAGATGATAATTGTAGGTTTTACTGGTCAACTTAGAGGCTGGTGGGATATTATATGAGTACTGAAGCAAAAGCTGTTGTAATTAATGCTAAGGCTGGTAATGAAGGTATTGATAACCTAGGATTTTCCTTAGTAAAAAATAGAGAAGACCCAGTTTATACCCTGGTCTTGACTATTCTAGAACATTTTAATGGTAGATTTACCAATCAATACGAGACTGTTCGTTCCCTGCTTAATGGTCTTCGATGTAGACATTTAGGAGAATTCCGATGGTAATCTAAGTCAGGTAATGGAACTACCAGAGAATGGTCTTGAGCACTGGAAAACCAAGTTTATAGATGGCTTACCTCCACTATTTGCAGAAAGAGTTAAGAAAACTCTACGAAATTTGCAAGGTACTATTCCTTATAGCACTTATACCTATGGTAAGCTTATAGGAGCTTGTACTCAAGAAGGCATTAATTTGTGCAATGAATTAAAGCTCTCTAGGCAGCTAAAACTTGATAAGCTCAGAGAAAGATTTCAGTTAGGAGACTTTTGCGTTTAGTTTGGTTACCAGGCGCAGGAAAACAAACTAAACATAGAGATTCTAGAGACTCTAATCCCGAAAAACCTTATAGGAAGAAAAGGTCTAGACGTAGATCTAGAGAAGAACGGGAAGAGCGAAGAGCTCATCGTAAATCTAATAGATTTACCAAGAATAGATCTAGACGAGAACTTGCAAAGATTAAGTGTTATAAATGTGGCAAATTTGGGCATATAACACCAAATTGCAGGTTTGAAAAGCTTAAAACTCTAGAGTTATAGGAAGACATGCACGATAAGATCTATAGTTTCTTGTACACCTCTAGTTTTGAGTCCGATTATGATAATGACGATTATTTGGAATCAGGTTCTGAAACTGATAAACCCGAAACATCTGGTAATACTAAGTCAACAACTATAGATGCTTGTAAATGTAGAGGTGATATTTGCTCTTGTGAACATGATGAATTTTATAAATTACAATCTCAATTTGAAGATATGAATATTAATACTATTACTTCCGATAATGTGATAGAGCTTCTAAAAGAACCTATTGATAACACGTTGCGTGAAAAGATTATTCAGCTTGCTGCTAATCATAAAGCTAGCTCATCTAATGTTGTTGAAAATTAAAAAAATGAGTTTGAATATTCTGCTCCTTATTCTTTATCTGAAGTCAATAATAGACTTTCTAAACATCATGTTGTTATTCGAGATACTTCTTTTGATGACCTAAAAGGAGAAATTGAACAGTTAAAATAAGAAATTAAATCTCTTAAATAAAATTAGATTATTTGTGATCACCACTTTACTCAGATTGAGTCTGCTAACAACAAGGGTAAAAATATTGTTGAAGAAAATACTCTAGCAAAATCTATTAATATTCATCCTAAGCAAAATATGTTTTTAGGAATGATGCAGATTGTTACAGCTCATAAATGGTATATTAAGTGTACCATATTAATTGATAATACTTTCTCTATAACTGATATTGCTATGATAGATAGTGGAGCTGAATTCAGGAAGGTCTTGTGCCTACTAAGTATTTTGAGAAAACCACTCATATGGTAAGATTGGCTTCAAGACATGCTTTAGATATAAAGTATAAATTTCCTAATACACGTATTTGTCAAAATAAAGTTTGCGTTCCGCACTTCTTTTTTTTGGTTAAGAATCAGTTATACCCTCCAATTATACTTGGCACCCCTTTTATAAATGTTCTCTATCCTTTTACCAGCATAAATGCTAAATGATTTTCTACTACTTATAAAGACCAAGACATTAGTTATACTTTTGTCACTGATCCTATTTCTCGTGATATTAATGCTCTAATTACTATGAAACAAAAGCATGTAGATTCCTTACAACTTGAATTATTTAGCATGAATATATTCGATACTTTGAGATCAGCCAAAGTACCAGAGAAGATTAAATTAATATCTGAACAGATAGCCATTGATATTTGTGTTGATCATCCTAGTACTTTTTGGAATCGAAAAAAGCATATTGTTACTCTTCCATATGAAGATACTTTCTCTAAGGATGATATTCCTACAAAATCACGTCCTTGTCAAATGAATGCTGAATTGGTTGAATTCTGCAAGAAAGATATTGATAGTTTATTACAAAAGGGTTTGGTGAAACCTTCAAAATCTCCTTGGTCATGCACTGCATTTTATGTCAATAATGCAGCTGAAAAGGAACGTGGAGTTTCTAGGTTGGTAATAAATTATAAGCCGTTAAACAAATATTTGAAATGGATTAGGTATCCTATTCCAAACAAAAAGGATTTGCTTTCAAGATTATACGACGCCAATATATTTTCTAAATTTGATATAAAATCAGGTTATTGGCAGATTCAAATATTTAAAGAGCACTCTTATAGAACTACCTTTAATATTCCATTTGGACAATACGAATGGAATGTTATGCCATTTGGTTTGAAAAACGCTCCTTCTGAATTCCAGAAAATTATGAATGATATTTTCAACCCATATTTAGATTTTATCATTGTTTATATTGATGATATCTTAGTTTATTCAAAGACTCTTGAAATGCACATAAAACATTTAGACATTTTCAAGAAAATAGTTATACAAAACGGTTTGGTGATTTCTAAACAAAAAATGAGTTTATTTCAAACTGAAGTCAGATTTTTAGGACATCTTATTTGCTAGGGGAAGGTTACCCCAATTCAACGATCTATTGATTTTGCTTCAAAATTTCCTGGTGTTATTACATATAGGACACAGTTGCAGAGATTCTTGGGAAGTTTAAATTATATTTCCCTTTTTTACAAGAATCTATCTCGTGATGTAGCCTCGTTATACGGCAGGCTAAAGAAAAATCATAAAACTCCATGGACTGATAGTCTCACCAATTTGGTAAAAAGTATTAAACTTCGTGTTAAATCTTTGTCGTGTTTAACTCTGGCTAACCCTGCTTGGCAAAAGATAGTCGAGACCGATGCGTCTAATATAGGTTATGGAGGAATTCTAAAACAAATCAATCCTCATGATAAAACTGAGTATTTAATTTGATTTCACTCAGGAAAGTGGAGCGATGCTCAGAAAAAATATGCTACGGTGGCCCATGAAATGTTAACCATCGTTAAATATGTTTTAAAATTTCAAGATGATTTATATAATCAAAAGTTTCTTGTTAACACTGATGCTCAATCGGTTAAATATATGTTTGATAAAGATTTTAAGCATGATGCTTCCAAATTAATGTTTGCCAGATGGCAAGCACAACTATCCCCTTTTGATTTTGAAATCCTTTATAAGAAGGGAAGTGATAAATCTCTCCCAGACTTCCTATCTAGAGAATATCTTCAAAATGAGTAACAGTATTAACAACTCAGAAAATGGTGATGTTCCCATCTCCCTTTTCTTTACAGAAAAAAGATTGATTACAATATTAAAAGTACTTCCTCTCAATCAAGACATGAAAGAACTAATCTGCTAGAAAATTATAGATGGAATGGTGATGGACCTTTTCCTATTAATGGAAGAATCTAATACTTATTATGACGCTTATTGGGAATAAATCTCGATGTTTTGTTTGCAGGATGGAACCCCCTTGGATAACTAAGGGACGAGGAAAGGGAAATAACCCACGAGGAAGGGGAAAATACTCCCCAAGTTCATCAAGGTCGTCATACGGATCTTCATCCAACTCTCCGATTATACAGAGAGGAGGAATGAGTTTATTTAATTTAAACTCAAAAGCTCAAGAAGCAACTTCATCGGTACATCTAGAATATATCTAGAAAATAATCCATTAAATGCCCAACTACAGGCATATTTATCACAAAAGCAAAGTGATACCTTTGCCTCAATAGCTAACGATGATGTTGATGCTATCAAATCATACGAAAAGGTAGAAAAAAGAGAAAATATTCCTCTTGGAAAACTCTGAGATACAGAGAAAAAAAGAACCATGGAAAATATTCCAACGGTATTTACTCAATGGACTTTATTTCACAAGTGAGTCATACAAAACTCGGTAATATTATGAAACTCTACTGATAAGCACAGGTGTTGAATTTCAACACTTTTCAAGTTATAATACCAGAGAGAATGTTTATAACTTCTCCAAAATGATTATAAAACAAATCATTCCTATTGAAGATTGAGGTATTTCCTTGATGACAAAAAGGCAGATTAGCCTTAACAAAGTCTCTATGAAATTTACATATTGGGATTATAGTCAGGCTTTTAATAAAGTTCTTTATTATAATAACGAGACACACAAACATACTTGGTTCATTAAAGTATGTGCAAAGATATTTGCTAATCCTATTCCAAATTGGTTTTTAAACTGGTGGTCATACCACGGGCCAACGATAATATCCTTTACCAACTTAGTGTGACTATCAGTCGAAGGTGATTTATGATCCTTTTTCAGCCAGTCATATAAAAGGGCCAAATCACGAGATAAATTTTTATAAAAAGGGGATATGTAATTTAAACTCCCTAAGAATCTTTGTAATTGAGTTCTATCAGTAATAATATCATGAAATTTTGATGCAAAGTCAATTGATCTTTGATTCGGGGTAACTTTCCCTTGACAAATATGATGTCCTAGAAATCGAACATCAGTTTGGAACAAACTCATTTGTTGTTTAGAGAGAACCAAATCATTTTGTATAACAATTTTCTTAAAGATATCAAGATGCTTAATATGCATCTCTAATGTTTTTGAGAATACTAAGATATCATCAATGTAAACAATGATAAAATCCAAATATGGATTAAAAATATCTTTCATTAGTTTCTGAAATTCAGATGGGGCATTTTTCACACCAAATGGCATAACATTCCATTCATACCGTCCTAATGGGACATTAGAAGCCGTTTTGTAAGCATGCTCTTTAAATATTTGAATCTGCCAATATCTTGATTTTAGATCAAAATTTTGAAAATATATTGGCATCATATAATCTTGACAATAAATCTCTTTTGTTTGAAATATGGACCTAATCCATTTTAAATATTTATTTAAAGGTTTATAATTGATAACCAATCTAGGGACACCTCATTCCCTTTCAATAGCATTATTAACATAAAAGGTTGTGCAAGACCAAGGTGATTTTGAAGGTTATATTAAACCCTTTTGTAACAAACTATAAATTTTCTTTTTGTAGAATTCTACCAATTCGGTGTTCATTTGACAAGGATGAGATTTAGTAGGAATATTATTCTCATAAAAATCATCTTCATATGGAAGAGTAACAATATGTTTTTTCCGATTCCAAAAAACACTAGAATGATCAACACAAATATCATTAGCAATTTGTTCATAAATCAATTTTTTTTGTACTTTGGTTGATTTCAAAGTATCAAATATATTTATACTAACCAATTCTAGTTGTAAAGAATCAACATGCCTTTGTTTCATATTAATCAAAGCATTTATATCACGAGAAATAAGATCAGTGATAAAAGCATAACTTATATTTCTAATTTCATAAGTAGCAGTAAAACCTTTAGCACATATGCTAGTAAATGGATAAATAGCATTTATAAAGGGTGTTCCAAGTATGATTGGAGGGTATAACTGATTTTTAACCAAGAAAAAGAAATGCGGAATGCAAACTTTATTTTGGCAAATACTAGTATTAGGTAATTTATACTTTATATTTAAAGCATGTCCAGAAGCAGATTTAACCATATGAGTTGTTTTTTCAAAATATTTAGTAGGTACAAGACCTTGAATACAACTAACATCGGCTCCACTATCAATCATAACATTATTAGTTATTGAAAAACTATTATCAATCAAAATAGTGCATTTAATATACCATTTATGAGCAGTAAGAATTTGCATCATTCCTAAAAACATACCTTGTCTAGGATCCAAATTAAAGAGTTTTGCAAGACCATATTCTTCAACAATATTTTTCCCTTTGTTATTACCACTTTCAATCTGAGTAAGTCTATGATTACAAATCATTTGATTTTGTTTAAGAGAATTAATATCATTTTTTAAATTTTAAATTTCATTTTTTAAATCAGCAAAGGAAGAATCTCTTGTGTGAGTAGTTTGTTTATTAAGTTTGTTATTAATTTCAAACAAAGAATAAGGTGCGGAATATTCAAATTCAAAATCATTCTTTTGTTTTTCTGAATTTTTTGAAAAACTTGAACTAGCATTATTATTAGCAGCTAGATGAATAATTTTTTCACGAAGATTATTATCAGTAACTTCTTTCAAAAGTTCTATCACATTATCATATGTAATAGTATTGATATTTAAATCTTCAAATTCAGATTGCAATTTATAAAATTCATCATTTTCACAAGAACAAATATCACCATGACAAGCATTGCAAGTATTCATTTTATCATGCTGATTACTATCAGATAAATCAAGCAAATCAATCTCTTCTTCAGAACCTAAATCAGAATCATAATCGGACTCCGAACCAGAGGTGTATAACAAACTATAAATCTTATCATGAACTCCTTCATCCAGTTCTAAGGTTTTTAGCTTTTTCAAGCATACTATTGGGTGCTATGTGACCGAAATTTCCACATCTATAAGACTTAATTTTGGTGAGCTCACGCTTAGACCTATTTTTGATAAATCTATTGGACTTACGAAAGACTTTTCTAGCATCGCGCTCTTCCTTAGACCTGTATCTAGACCTCTTTTTCCTATAAGGTTTATCAGGGTTGGAGTACTTAGAATCCCTATATTTCTTCTTCTTGCTATCAGCAAAAGTATCAGGTAAATCGAACTGGGCACAAAAATCTTCTAGCTGAGATCTTTTTTTAAGCTTATCCATCTTAAGCTGTCTAGATAAATTCAATTCGTTGCACATATTTATTCCTTCTTGAGTGCAAACTCCTATTAACTTACCATAAGTATAATCCTTATATGGGATTTCACTATGACTAGTCCTTAGAGCTTTTCTAACTCTTTCGGCAAATAAAGGGGGAAGGCCATCTATGAACTTAGCTTTCCAATGATCATAGCTATTTTCGGGCAATTCTATTACCCTACTCATATAAGTATTTTTATACCATCTAAATTCACCTAAGGTTCTACAACGTAGACCATTTAATAGGGTACAAATAGTCTCATACTGATTGGTAAATCTACCATTAAAATGTTCTAAAATGATTAAGACTAAGGTATAAACAACGTCTTCTCTATTTTTCACTAGAGCCATGCCCAAGTTATCAACACCTTCACTATCAGAAATAACATTAATCACAACAGCCTTTTGCTCAGTGCTCATATAATTATCCCACCAACCTCTGAGTTGGTCAGTAAAATCAGCAATAATCATTTTGCAAATATTTCTATCTGTGTTTTTAACACTTTTACAAATAGTTGCATACATATGCATTCTCTGAACAAGAATGGTTAATTGTCTATCAGTCAAACCATCAAGATTCCATTCATAAATTTCAGACCCATTATAAGAGGTATTAGTCAGATTCCAGTCGTGTTCCTCTATTAACACATCTTGAGGAGTTGGTCTAGAATAATAATAGGTTTGCATGTTTGGTTTATGCGCAAACTTTGTATTACTATTCTTTTTGGGATAACCACGAAGTTTATTAAATTCTAAAGAAACATGATTTTTAAAATCAAAAGTATTTTCCATTTCATCCGCAAAATTGTTTAACAAATCAATAGGTTTTGCGCTAAAATTGAAATTTTTTTTATCAAGAAGTTTTTATAAATCATTTAACGATTTAAATTTAAAATTCCGAATCTCAGGAGACCTCTGCACATGAGTAGAAACAATATGAGCTTCTGAATTACTTTTAGAAGTAGAAGTCTTATCAAAAGTCTTTAAATCATTTTTTATTTGGATTGCCAAAGCAGTTAATTCATTTATTTTTCTATCAAGAGAATTAATATGTTCACCCAAAACTTTAACATAAATACCCAAATAATTATTTTGAGAAATTAAATTATTTATCTCATTGATGCTAACTGCCGCAACATCATCTTCAACAAATTTTTGAAAGTCAGTAAAGGTGACACCTGTATTATTAGGTAAAATAAAAGATGACTGAGGAGGACAAACAACCTTAATAATATTACCAGAACCATCTTTATAAGATCGTTCAAGAACATTGATATATATAAAGGTAAATAGGTGGTTATAAACCAAGGTACAAAATGCATAATTTGATTATGAAGAGCACAAGTTTCATAAAATTTTTGAGAAATATTATTCAAATCATCAACACTATAAGTGTCAAAAAACCATGTTTTAAACTAGTTCCATTTATCACTCGAAAATTCTTTCTGAATGTACTTTTTTGCCAGTGAACCTGGACTAAAATCTATTTGGTGTACATTCATCATTAAGTTTTATTAGGGTTAAAATTCATTTTGGATACAGAAGGAATATCCTTATCCAAAATATCAGAAGAATTATCATTAGCTTGAACAATATTTGTTTGAGGATCAATTTTTATTTTATCAACAAGTTTATTATTTTGATCAGCAGATATAATAGGAAAAGATATTGCAGAAGGTATGGTATGTAAAGAAGCAGCACGATTTCGAGTCGGACCATACACAGGTTCAATCGGGGAAATATGATGAATAACAGACAATCTTCTATCAGAAAATGAATGTCTATTATAAGGAATACTTCTATCATCAAACTGAAAACAAATCCTTCCATGAGGATTTTGCGTAATATGAGAATATTCAGAATTAGTGATAACATTTGCCATATGACTTGGTGAAATAACAGAATTCAGAGTCCAAGTTGTTGGAAAATCGATTTCTTCCCATTTTATAGGTTTTCTAGTAGTGACCTTAGATTTAACAAAATTAGTTTCTACTAAAATAGTCTGATCATATGTATCATATAACTTACATCTCGAGTTTAACGTAGATAGTAATTTAAAGTAAATTCTATATGACAAACATATCAATTCAGATTCCAGTGCATAATTATAACCATGCGTTTTAATAATTAAAGTTAAAGCATCAAGAATATTAACATCAGTTAAAGATAATTGCAAATTAGGCTGAGTATTAAAATATACAGGGCCATATGCAACAGTGGATTCAATCGAACCCCTCAAAGATTGTCCAAAATTCAAATTTCTAGCATCACGAAAAGCAGCTAAAAATGTCCCAGGTAACCCTTTAAGGGTTAAATGTTTAAAAGCAATTCGAACCATGCCATTATGCAAGAAGTTAAACTGATTTTTATATAATTTGATATCTCGTTTATTTAACAAACGACTAGTCTGTTTAGATGAATTTAATGCCAAAAATTGCCCAGTTGTTTTAATTAACTGTTTATGAGATATTTTCTCAAACCAACCATAATCATAAATAGTTTTAATATCAACTTTAGGAATAGTCTATTTGTTTAACAAATCAAGTTTTTGAGGTAAATCTACCTCTTCCAATCTAGTACTTTTAGTACTTTCTTCTCATAGATCCATGTAGACAAAGATCATATCTATGTCGTATACTTCACATCTATCATATATTTACCATGAAAGTTTCTAAGCTTTGATACCAAGAAACAGGATCTCTGAAGACTGGCGGTAATCCGCGCGGTCAACTTCAATCTAGTTTAATAGCATCTGAATTCAAAGAATAAATCCGAACCAAAATATATACAAATTTTTATATAGTTTTATGATTGTATGGAAGGATCTCATCCTTTTACCCAAGCAAGGGGCCTGTAAATATTAAATATGTATTTTTATTGAGCCCATGTGTCTAGCAGTTCTAACCGGGTATAGACGGCCTTTTTTAACTCATTAACGGGCTAAGAACCACGATTGACTAGACGGAGTCACAAAGACAAAGCCAATAAAAACAATATTGAATCTGACTGTACCACCATCTTGGAACCAAATCAAGAAATCATATATAAATTTATTTATATTTTGATAAAGTCTAGATCTTTCATGGTGAATATAAAAGAAAAGTTATTTATCCGACATATATATGAATTTCTTAGCCGGACATAGTCACGGCTTAGATCATAGAAGTATTAAAATATTTAAAATAAAATAAAATATAATACCTTATAAAGTTGGCTGACTCCAAGGCCTATGAGTGAAACTATACAAGTTGTATTTACTTCTGGCCAATCTCCGATAAACTAAACACTTTACAAGAAGAGATTTATAGTTGAGAGAGAATGTAGAGAGAAGTGTGTCTAAGCTGCTCCCTAATGAAATGAAAAACAAACTTATTTATAGAAAAATAAAAGAATCTTTGTACAGTAATGTTGGGTCGCATCTGTTCCCTTAACAATGTATCTACTGTTGATCAGTAGTGTATCTATTGTTGATGAGCAGTGTATCTACTGTTGATGATGACTTTAACTGTAGAGATGTCTTTACAGTTTGTCTTTTTCCTTTAATTTTCGGAGGAAATCTCCGTCTTTCTCAGAGTATCTTCTGATGTAGTTGCTTCAACAGGTTGAGCTTCTTGGATATCATCGGTAGCGTCTTCGCTTGTTTCACTTCTCATAGAAGTGTCCGATTTCTCATATTGAGTGATGTTGAGAAGCAGACTCCTCTTGACTTCCTCCAAATAGACGTTGATCATTGCTTCTCTATCTCCATCTTGAACGGAGATTTTTCTGGCAATATGCCTGACTGAGCTATCAGTAATTATTCCCTTTTGAGGAGTAATACCATATTCTTGGATCCTTTTTGAAATAAGATTCAACAATTCTTGCCCATATAAAGTTTTTGTTTTGGGATCCTTTTTCAGTAATTTATCCCAAAAATTATTATAAAAAGTTCTGTATAAGCAAGGGATTTGTTCCTCGGTGAATCCCAGTTCCGTGGTCCATCTGTGAATCAAAGGGACAGATAATTTAATGAAGAAGTAAATCTGGTCTATTTTCTCCAGATAATAGGTATGATTTGTATTGTATCACTGATTAAGGTTCGGTGAAACTTTAACCAATTCTTTATATAATTTGAGGAATGGATCATGCAATACTTTTATAGTTGGGTCATGGTATGACCGCCAATTTAAAACCCAATTAGGAATTGGACCTACAAATATCTTTGCACATACTTTTATAAACCATGTACGTTTGTGTCTATCATTATTATAATATAGGACTTTATCAAAGGCCTGAATGTAATCTTAGTAAGTGAAACTCATAGCTATTTTGTTTAGGCTGATATGCCTTTCTTTCATGGTGGAAATGCCCCAATCTTCAACAGATATAATTTGTTTAATTATTATTTTTGAGAAGTTATAAACATTCTCCCTGGTATTGTAGCCTGAAAAGTGTTGAAATTCAACACTAGCAGTACTTATCAGAATGGTTTCGTAATACGATCGTGTTTTGTATGACTCACCCGGAAAGTATAAACCGTTGATTAGATACCGTTGGAATATCTTCCAGGGTTCTTTTCTCTGTATCTCAGAGTTTTCTAATAATATTTATTTTTTTCGATACCTTCTAATAAGACTTGATATCATCATTGTCTTCTTTGGCTATTGATGCAAAAGTATCATTTTGCTTTTGTGAGAAATAAGCCTGCAGATGTGCGTATAACGGGCTGTCTTCTGGAATATCTTTTAGGTGTACCGAAGAGAAAGCCTAACTTTGGGAGATTTTTGAGTTTGTCAAACTCATTATTATCCTTTGTATAACTAGGGAGTTAGAAGATGATCCGTATGACGATCCTGGGATGATCTTCCCCTTGTATTATCCCCCCAACCTCTGCCCTTGATAACCCAAGGAGGGTCCATCCTGGAAACATAACAGTTTGCTTTATTCGGACATATCATAATAGTCACTGTAATAATTATCTTCATCGATAGGAATAATCCTTATATGGGATTTCACCATGACTAGTCCTTAGAGCTTTTCTAACTCTTTCGGCTAATAAAGGGGGAAGGCTATCTATAAACTTAGATTTCCAATGATCATAGCTGTTTTTGGGCATTTCCATTACCCTACTCATATAAGTATCTTTATACCATCTAAATTCGCCTAAGGTTCTACAATGTAGACCATTTAATAGGGTACGAACAATCTCATACTGATTGGTAAATCTACCGTTAAAATGTACTAAAATGGTTAAGACTAAGGTATAAGCAACGTCTTCTCTATTTTTCACAAGAGCCATGCCCAAGTTATGAACTATCAGAAATAACATTAATCATAACAACCTTTTGCTCAATGCTCATATAATTATCCCACCAACCTTTGAGTTGGCCAGTAAAACCTGCAATAATCATTTTGCAAATATTTCTATCTGTGTTTTTAACACTTTTACAAATAGTTGCATACATAAGCATTCTATGAACAAGAATAGTTAATTGTCTATCAGTCAAACCATCAAGATTCTATTCATAAATTTCAGACCCATTATAAGAGGTATTAGTCTGATTGCAGTCACGTTCCTCTATTAGCACATCTTGAGGAGTTGGTCTGGAATAATAATAGGTTTGCATGCTTGGTTTATGTGCAAAATTTGTATTACTATTCTTTTTGGGATAACCACGAAGTTTATTAAATTCTAAAGAAAAATGATTTTTAAAATCATATGTATTTTACATTTCATCCGCAAAATTATCTGACAAATCAATAGGTTTTGCGCTAAAATTGGAATTTTTTTATCAAGAAGTTCTTCTAAATCATTTAACTATTTAAATTTAAAATCCCGAATCTCAGGGGGCCTCTGCACATGAGTAGAAACAATATGAGCTTCCGAAATACTTTTAGAAGTAAAAGCCTTATCAAAAGTCTTTAAATAATTTTTTATTTGGATTACCAAAGTAGTTAATTCATTTACTCCCTCCGTCCCATTTTATGTGGCAACATTTGACCGGGCACGGAGTTTAAGAAATAAATGAAGACTTTGAAATGTTTACCAAATTGCCCTTTAAAAAGTAGACTTTTTTTTCTCTCTCCTCATAAATGTATTGGAGTATTATTTTAAGATTAA
>JAJOOR010026886.1:0-16819 GCA_036250505.1 Solanum acaule
CAAAAATAAAAATACCGACCTCCGGAGGTCAGAATTTCAACATTACAAAAATAAAAATACCGATCTCCGGAGGTCAGAATTTCAACATTACAAAAAATAAAAATACCGACCTCCGGAGGTCAGAATTTCAACATTACAAAAATAAAAATACCAACCTCCGGAGGTCAGAATTTTAGCATTACAAAAATAAAAATACCGACCTCCGGAGGTTAGAATCTCAAAATTCTAAAATAAAAATACCGACTTCCAAAGGTCGGAATTTTAAAAAAATGAATATTCCGACATAAAATAAAAACTGACCTCGAGAGGTCAGTAAATACCGACCTCTCGGTATTGAATAGCGACCAAGCTTTTTCCGACCTAAGCTGAGATGTCGGTTTTAGGTCAGTATTTCAAGGAATACCGACCTCCGGAGGTAGGTATTTGTAGGTCGGTATTCACTGTTTTTTTAGTAGTGGAAATGGGAACCTCCATTAGTAATGATAGCTTGGGGAGTTTTGAATTTTGTGAAAATGCATTTCTTGAGGAATTAGATTACACTCCTTCCTTCATTCTAGGAAATGACACCATCTCTTCCCACTTAGAGACATAGTCAACAACCATCAAAATCTATTTGTTACCATACAAGCTAACAAATGGATCACCTATCAAATCAATGCCCCACACGTCAAACAATTCCACCTGAAGTATGAGAGTAAGAGGCAATTCATAACATCGGGGCACACCCCCATGTATTTGACATTGCATACAAGTTTTGACAAGGAAATTGACATCTTGTTACTACGATGACCAATAAAAACCACTTTGAAGAACTTTTTAAGCCTTTCACATCCCGCTATGGTGTCCACCCACGGGAGACACATGACAAGCCTAAAAAATAGAACTAGTCTCCACTTCTGGAACACATCTCCAGATCATATGATGTCACCCCCGAGATTACCCCCTAGACGCGACACAATGCTTAGAGCCACGAGTGACCTCAAGCTAACCTCATGACATATCTTGGAAGTAACTAGGGCCATCAGGTTGCAGGCTAATATACCTATAAAATTTTGGGGACATTGTGTCCTAGCTGCAACATATTTGATAAACAGGCTACCTAGTTTAGTTTTAAAGGGTAAAACACCTTTTAGCAAACTCTATGACAAAGAACCTTCATTTTCTCATCTAAAAGTACTAGGGTGTTTATGCTTTGCTAGAGTGCCATATCAACATGATAAGCTTGGATCATGATCTAGAATTTCTGTACATATGGAATATTCATAGGTACAGAAAGGCTATATTTTATATGATTTAACTGATAAAGTATTTTTTGTTAACAGGGATGTAATATTCAATGAAACAATGTTTCCATTTATCAGAGAAAATACATCAGATCCCATGTTCAAAGATACTCATTCCACTTTAGATCATTCATCTCAATGGTCCAGCATTCCTATTTACCAGTCTGAACAATGTACAAGTGTTGAAGGAAGGTCAAGGACAACAAATGATGAAACTAGAGAGGAAGATCAACATAATGGTGAGCTAAGGGTTGGGTTGAATAAAGAACCATTGCATGAGCTAAAGGCTGAGTTGAATGAAGAGCCATTGCAGGTATCTGTACAACCACCTACTAATAACAATCAACAAAATAGAAAATCTGCAAGAAGCAGTAAACCACCTATTTGGATGAAAGATTTTGTAGCTCTCAACATTCATAAGGGTTTAGGCTATAGTATTCAAAACTACATGAGTTATGATAAGATATCATACAAGTATAATGCCTACATAGCTGCATTTTCAAACAATGTAGAACCAAAGTCTTATGCAGAAGCTGCCACAGATCCAAGATGGATAGAAGCTATGAAGTCTGAAATTGAAGCATTGCAAAGCAATCGTACTTGAGACATAGTGACTCTTCCTGAAGGAAAGACTCCAATAGGGTGCAAGTGGATATTCAAAGTAAAATATAAATCCACTGGAGAGGTAGAAAGGTTTAAAGCCAGGCTGGTGGCTAAAGGCTACAACCAACAAGAAGAAATTGACTATCAGGAGACATTTTCTCCTGTAGTAAAGACGAAGACTGTTAGATCTGTGTTGACATTAGCTGCACAAAATTAGTGGCATGTACATCAAATGGATGTATTTAATGTATTCTTTTAAGGGGACTTGTTTGATGAAATATATATGTAAATGCCACAGGGATTCACAAGCCAGGGGGAGAAGCAAGTATGCAGACTTGTGAAGTCACTATATGGGTTGAAACAATCCCCTAGGTAGTGGAATACTAAATTGTCTGAGGCACTATTGCTGCTAAAATCAGTCTATGTTCATCAAGAAAGATGAATCTGAAATAGTGATTATTCTTGTATATGTGGATGACATGCTAGTTACATGAGACCGTCTAAAAGTTGTGGAAGAAACAAAAGGAAAGTTAAAACAGGATTTCAAAATGAAAGACCTTGGAGAACTGAGGTACTTCTTAGGAATTGAGTTTGCCAGGTCTGACCAAGGTACACTTATGCATCAGAGGAAGTACACATTGGAACTTATATCAGAGGCATGACTCAACAGTTCCAAACCAGCTTCAACCCCATTGGACACAAATGTCAAGTTAACAACCAAGCAGTTTGATGATTACATTAGATCACGAAGCTCAGAAAATTCCAACACAAATGATCCACTAGTAGATCACGGAGCATACCATAGACTGATAGGGAAATTGTTGTATCTAACTATGACAATACCTAATATAGCATTTGGGGTCAATTTTCAACAACCAAAACAGTCCCACATGGATGCTGCTCTAAGGATTGTGAGGTATGTGAAGAACCAACCTGGTCTAGGAATTCTAACGTCCAGCAACAAGAACACTATACTAACAACTTTATTGTGATTAAGACTGGGCTTCCTGTCCACATACTAGTAGGTCAGTAACAGGCTACATAGTCAAGTTTGGTGAATCCTTGATAGCTTGGAAGTCTAAGAAACAAACTACAATATCAAGGAGCTTTGCAGAAGCAGAATACATAAGTATGGCTGCCACAGTGTCAGAGTTAATATGGCTTATAGGTCTGCTAAAAGATTTGGGAGTGAACTTGAAACTACCTGTAGATATCTACTCAGACAGCAAGGCTGCTATACAAATTGCAGCTAATCCAGTCTATCACGAAAGAACAAAATACATTGAAATAGATTGTCATTTTATAAGGGAAAAAATAGACAAAGGATTGGTGACAACAAGGTACATATCAACAAAAGATCAACCAGCTGATTTGCTTACCAAAGGCCTCAATACTGTGCAACATTTATAGCTTAATTCCAAGCTAGGGACTTGTAACATTTTCTCACTACCTAGCTTGAGGGGGAGTGTTGAAGGATAAAATAGTAACATCACTAAGCTAGTTAGTTAGTCATCTTAGTGGTTAAGTTAGTTACAACTTCTAATCAAGAAGTTAGTTACACTAAGATTCCCTATTAGCTTTCATTATATATACTTCTGTACCCTAATCAGAAACAAAACACTTGAATGATAATCAATGAGAATTCTCTCTTTCTAATTCTTCTTCTTCTTCTCTTCATTTCACTAACAAGTTTAGAGTTACTTTTGCAACAAGGGATATATTAACTATAAATCGTAAAGTTTAGGGTTATATCCGATCCTTTTTCTTTTTATTTTTAGTGTGAAAATATGAGAAATAAAAAGAAAGAAACGTGAATGGAAAAATAACAAAATAATTTAAGATTGTTCTTTTGAGGCTACATTGTAAGTTATTTTTTTGTATCTACCAAAAAGGAGGGGAATATATGATAAATTTTATAAGAAGATGAGTGTAGGAATAAATTTGATCATTAAGATAATAAAATTGAATTATTCATAGAGTTAAAAAAGGTAAAAAAAAAAAATCATAGTTGAGAAAGATCAAATGTACCTCTTAACTTTGCGAAAGGATCAAATATACCTATATAGATTATTTTTTTTAATAATATATCGAAAACATATAATAAATTTAATTATTTTTTTCACTCCCATTAGACAAATATGATGTATTTGAGCTATTTATGTAATAATAGGACAATATATGAGCCACTTTTGTAACAAATGATATATCAACTCTAAATTCCGAATTTGAGAGATATATCATGCCATTTTTCCTTAATTCTTTTGGGGTCAAGTCTCGTCTATCCTCTTTTAATCGAGTTTGGTAGATATTAGATTAAATATTAAAAAATGTTTTAAAAAATTGTGATTTTACTATTAGAAAAATAATTATGTGATTTTGATGGAAAAAATTATTCTTGTATGTCCATTTAAGGAATTTAACTTATGATGCAATTTAAATAGAAAATATATAAATGACAAACCATATATACTAGTATCAAACCAAATCTTCCATTTAAGGAATTTAACTTATGATGCAATTTAAATAGAAAATATATAAATGACAAACCATATGTACTAGTACCAAACCAAATCTTTTGTGAGAGAAAAACAAAACACATTCCAATTCCTATCTTGTCTTCACTCTTCACACTTAGGGTCTGTTTGAAAAGTCATATGATAATAGAAATTGATGTAATTACTAGGATAGTAAATATTAGTACAGTAATTACACAATCTAGTAATTACATCGATCTATTTAAATGCCACATTGTAATTACAATATAATTACACGTGTTATTTGGATGTATAAATGCAATCATAAGGTTATATTAAATTTGAAAATAAAAGTAAATTATTTAAAATTTATATTAGAAAAATAAGAAACTTGATAAATGATATTATATTAAATATTTAAGATATATATTGTCTTTTGAAAATATATTAATTAATAAAAATATGTTTTAACTAATATTATGAAAAAAATAATTGATTCATATTTTTCATATTAGCATATTTCAATTGAATTAATCATAAAAACTAAAAGCACAAAATTTATAAGAACATCTTAAAATTGAAAAGAAGATTACTATTATAAATAAAATGTCATAAATTATTAAATGTTTGACAAAAAGATAATCTATCAAGTCTTATTGAAAAACAAATAACTTGCAATGTGAAGTTTCAAATCAGTGCTACTAAAACAAATGAAACTAAAAATATAACATAGGTTCTAAACTCAAAACAAAAAATTAATAGATAGTTTTATGTTAAATTTCAACATAACATTCGTAAATATGATTGAAAAGAATTGGAAAACATAAGTCTATAATCTTACTCAACAATGAATTCTACTTTAATTTAAAAATACTAGCAAAATTATGTTAATGAAATAAATAAACATGATATACAAATAGATAATACGAAAAATTGCATAGAATCACATGAAGTAAAGGCTGAGAATGAGAAAGAATAAAATAAAATAATAAACAATAATAAAAGAAACTTTTAGAAAAATGAAAAATAAAAAAGAATTTATTATAATAGAAATAGAAAATAAATTAAAATGAAAAAATAAAAATAAAAAGAATAATTAAAAAGTAATCAACTTGTAATTACACCATGTAATTATCAACAATTCACAACCCCTTCCTAGGAATTGGAGAGTGTAAGTACCCCTGCCAATTACACCAAATTACTTGCCGACCAAGTAATTACATGACCAACCAAACAGGCCAAACAATGTAATTACACCCAATTACACCTAATCCAATTATCAGGGTGTTTTTCCAAACAAACCCTTAGTATTCTTTAGAGTTTTACCCTATTTTTTTTATATCAGATTCTATGTATCTTTCACATGTACAGTCAACTTGTTTTCTACTATATAAATAGACCAGGTATATTTCTTTTTCTCTATCTCTACTCATCAATCAAAAGGTGTGTAAATTTTTTTATCTTATATATATTTTTTTTCTCTTTGTTCTATTTTAGTTGTTTCTTATATAAATTGATTGTGTACACAATAAATCAAATAGATTAACACTTGGTTTTTTGTGTTTATTTTGTTTTATCAAACAGAAAATTAGCCAAAAAAATGACAGATTCTGGGGAAGAACCTGTTGGAGAATCATCAAATTCCCAAAAAAGATCGAAAAGGCATAGACAATACCACAGACATTCTATGGAACAAATTCAAAGACTTGAAGCGTAAGATCAATTTTTTTTTAAAAAATATTTTATCCTTCATATATGTTCAATTTTTTTTGTTTGTTCAAAGAGATGATGTTATTTTCTTAAAATGCATGAGTGATAAAATTAAATTTCATTGGCGATAGAATAATTTGTTTTTTTTTTATGTATTTTTTGTGCATTAATTGTATTTATTTTTTCTTGATCTTCTTGTGGTGTTTTTTTTTGGTTCCCCACATGTTCATTATATTTAATAAAAGATTTGTACTTTTGATTTCACCTTTCCTTTTTTTTAATTTTTGATTGAGTTGCTAAAATGGTTTTGAAATAGTTTATTTTGATGATTAATCTGTTATGTATATACATCTTTATAAATGAATTGGTTTATTCTTGATTATTCATTAATAACTTTATCATAAGGATGAGTTTATTTAATTTCAATTTCTTTCTTATTTTTGCACAAAAAAAAAAAAACAAACAATGTACTTCTCATGATGTTTGATACCCCTTTTGAGGCGCAACTAATTTTACTTTGTGTCGAGAAACCTCATTTTAGGGCCCAACTAATTCAGATCACATAAAAAAAATTCACTTTAGGGACCGACTAATCTAGATTTGTATTGAAAAGTCCCACTTTAGGACCTGCTTAGTTCAGATTCGCATCAAAAAGTTTCACTTTGGGGGATAAACCTCTCCCTATCGATGGTGACAACTCTTGTCCCATGACTTAATATGAGGCCTCTAGTTAAGGATAAAAAAGTACTTACTGCTCCTCAATCTTTGGTGAGTATCTGGTACTTGATCTAGGGCCCGACAAATTCAAATTCAAGTGGGGAATCAAGTCCCATTTTAGGGTTACAACGTTCCTTACCCAGGCTTTAGTTCCAATGCTCGAACTTAAGACCTGATTAATGATGGAGAAATACTTGCCAATCCACCATGTTTTTTTATGAGAGTTTTTTTGTTATTTTCATTTTTAGGTTTATTTTATAAAAATGATCAATAATGTTTTTTCTTCGTGAATTTTGAATGAAGATTCTTCAAGAAATGTCCGCATCCAGATGAGGATCAACAAAAACAATTGGGTAGGGAAGCAGAGCTTGACCATAAGCAGGTCAAGTTTTGGTTTCAAAACAAAAGGACTCAAACAAAGGTAATTTTAGTTATTTAGTTCTTTTATATATTATCAATTATACTTAATTTATTAGATATTATTATTATTTTTATTATTACACACAACAACAAATTAATATATTTTTTTCATTAAATTTTTCAAAAATCTAGAATAAGTAACGATAAAAGTTGGATCGGTTTAATGGCAATGCAGTGAATCTCTTGTTAAATTGTTTCTCTAAATTTGGTTAAGTTATTAGAATGTGTGAATAAATACGATAATTTCTTCCTCTTATTAATTAGGTTATTTACTTCTACTTTCATCCCCCCACCCTTCGTGTACAATCAATTCCATTATTGATGATTTCACTTTTCAATTTCTATATAGTTTTCCTAAATCACTCATTTGATTTTCCACGTTGAATTGATCAATAGGTTTGAAAGTATGTTTTTTGCCTCATTAATATATGAATTTTATTGAAGATATTTCTTTTCATTAAAATTATTTTTATCATCTAACCTCCAAGTCGATTAAGTTGTTGCTCAATAAAATCAATGATAGAATCATGTTAAATTATTCAAAGTACATAAACTCCCTAGCAAGTTCCACAACTTATCAAGGAATTACTAAATGGACAAAAAATTATATTTCTACTAGATTATGAGAATTTAAAGTCAGTGCTCTGGATATGACGGAGAAGTTTTTAGTTGTGGGAGCCAGGGGCGGAGCCACCTTATACTAAGGGGGTTCATCTGACCCCTTTGGAGTAAAATTATATTATTTATACATGATTAAAATAATTTTTTTATGTATATATGGTAGACGTCGAACCCCCTTTAGCTATTTCGTGTGTCTATTTCTACAAAATTTGAACCCCTTGTTGAAAATCCTTACTCCGCCACTGGTGGGAGCTTTGGGCAGTAGTAGTAATGCAGATAATATGTGGTTCAGGACTTCTAGTTAAATTTGGGCGAGTTGAGTAAATTAAATTTTCATGGACTAATTTTTTCACCCATGTAAAAATTCTTTAAAATATATATTTTATAGGAGGAAGAAAGTGTATGTTGTTCAATATTAGAATGGAAATTTAAACTTTTAAGCAAAGATGGACCGAAAAAATATTTTTCACGCATTATAAAAAAGGCTAAGTAGCATTTTTGGTCCTTCAATTATTATCATATTCTAATTTTGATACTAGTAATATCTTGCTCAGTACATAAATCTTCAATTAATTGGAATGTGGACTATTGATCCCTTTGTTTGTGAATATTCACAAATTTAACATAATGATTAATTGTACAATTATTTAATTACCTATGTGTTATGTTAAGTTTGTATTGTTATTCCGTATGTGATTAATTTGTTATATATATTTCATCAGACTCAAAATGAGAAATCCGTTAACAATGCTCTTCGAAAAGAAAATGAAAGATTTCTTTGTGAGAATAAAGCAATGAAAGAGGCACTGAAGAATATTATGTGCCCAAAATGTGATGGACCGCCCATTGGAAAAGAAGAAAGGGAGCGTAATTTAGAAAATATGAAAATGGAAAATCAATGGTTGACAGAACAGGTAAACCATCTATTTATCCTATTTATTTTACTTTATTTTATTTTTGTTGTTAATTTATTTATTTATCTTGAAAAGAATTACTTATATATAACAAAAGATAAGGAAAATTCATGGTTTGAACTCGATGGACTAATCCTGGCTTTAAGGTATTAGATATAACATATAATTTGAAATGAAGGGGTCAGATCTATTATATTCGTTGAAATTTTAGTCCGTTCTTACATATACATGTCTATATTCCACCTTATAGATATATATTAAGGTGGATGCGAATCATAAACATCGGGTTCATTTGAATCTCGTATTTTTACGTGAGGCATAGATACATGTAAAAAAATTACTAAAATTTAAACAGATGTTCTATCTGGATCCATAATTTTATAAATATAACGAATGAAGCGTTAGAAGCCTAGGGTTGTGATGGTATGATAAGATTCATCTACATTTAACCAAGGGTCTTAGGCTTGAGCTCTGGTACAAAAAAATCTTAATAGAAAGTGCTTCTCTTTTTAATGCAATTTACATGATGCTAATCCGAACTAGTGGAGGCCCGAACGTGGGTACTGAAAACTAGGTGAAAAATCCTCGCAAAAGTGTTAAATACCTAAAAAAGCCTAACTCAACAATGTTTATATCTTGGATTTGTTTCTGCCCCGTGCTTATGAGTTGCATCCTCCCTTGACAAGAGAGATTATCTTGATCTCACAATTAATTAATTTATTGAAAGAATTTAAATTATATACACTAATAACAAATTATACACTTCTTCTCCTTTTTAGGTTCTCAAATCATGTTTATTATAGATACTTACCTATAATTGTAAGTAATTAACTTAACAATTTTTTTTTGCAGTATGAAAAAGTATCAAATCTCATCTCAAGTATTGTTGGAAGGCCTTTTGTGATGGATTCAAATTTGGCACCACCAAAACCAACTCTTGGATCATCTTCAAATTCATCTGATGGAAGTTTGTTGAACCAAAACATATGTGGCTCTCCCATTAGATATCCTCCTCTTCGTCAAGATAACAATCATAATAATAATAATAATGTTCAAGCACATTCAATAAATATTAATAATATCCCAGTAATGTCTCCATCACCACAAGAACATGATGAATTTCATCATGATAACAGGCAGAAAACAATTACGTTTGAGACTGTTGTTGCTTCTATGAATGAAATGGTTGAACTTTTGAAAATGAATGATCCAATTTGGGTAGATTCATCAAGTGATGTGAGGTCTTTAATTCATCGTGAGGGTTATGAAAGACCATTTCCAAATCAAGTTCAACCTTACCAAACATCAAATTCTCGAATTGAATCATCAAAGGATTGTGGAATTGTGTCAATGACTGCAATTGAGTTGATCGATAATTTTCTTGATCCAGTAAGTTTCTTCAACGCTTTCATGTTATAATTATTCAGTTTACAAGTTATATATATATATATATATATATGCATATCTCTCATATGCTTAGTATATTAAAGGTTGGGAGTGCTAGTTGGTTTGAGAATTCGTTGAAAACCTACCTTTTTTGATGTGGAAACATACCATGCCAGTATCATGGATTTTGAAGTTGAGCAAGTGAGAGATCTAAGATACTGTCATGATTTTTTGAAATCTAACACATTGTCATGAATTCCAAAAATTGGCTATTTCTCAATAGGCTGATACCGTTTTATTTTTTAATTTTCTCCCATACAATATTGATTAAGATGACTTTATATGAAATGATGGACATGGACAATGAGTACTTATTTTGAGACATAGTTACCATTGTTATTGTTTAATAATTAATCATATACTTAAAAATGATTGATTTGTATATGTAGGTCAAATGGATGAACTTGTTTCCTACTATAGTCACAAAAGCTAGGACTATTAAAGTTCTTGATTCTGGTTCTTGGAGAGGCTCTATACAATTGGTAAAACATTAATCCATCTTTTAGATGTTGTTCCCCTAGAAATTAAATAAATAGTAAAATTGACTCATAAAATGATCTAATTTTTTCTTGGTTCTTGAATACAGATGTATGAAAAGTTGCATATTTTATCTCCTCTAGTTGAAGCCAGAGATTTTTTCTTCATACGTTGTTGTAGACAACTTGATCCAACAACATGGATCATGATGGATGTTTCATATGATTTATTCAATGAGATTCAAAGCGGTGTACCTTCTTATTCTTGGAAGTTTCCTTCTGGTTGTGCAATTCAAGATATGGGCAATGGCCAAAGTAAGGTAAGAATCATTTCCTCTCTCTATATCACTATTTATATAAAAGGAAAACTATGTGCATTAAGCTCCCTATATACATGGGGTCCATATTACTAGGGTCTATTATATGTAGTCTTATTCTGCATTTGTGCATGAGGTTGTTTCCATAACTCAAACGAGTAACATATATATCACTTTATATATGTAGCTTATTTTCCAAAGGGTATGTTACATATGTAAAAATTTACTCGTACTGATGCCTATTTCATGATGTCTATTGTTCCTAATATGATATAAGAATCAAACTATCTTTATTCTCGATTTATTCAATTTTGGATCCTCATGTTATGTTGTTAATTTATGCTCCAAATGATCAGCTTTGGGACGTGCATTGGGGGCTGTTTAAGTGTTCCCGTATTAGTTTAGAAAATGATCTTTATGTCCGTGTATAGCCTTGGAAAATCCTCGGCCACAACCTAATAAGTTTTATTTTAGGATTGAGTTAGATCCAATAACCATCCTTTTAACATGCTATCATAGTTGCCAGTCTTCATATAACAATGTTGAACTCCGGCCCATACTATGTTGTTCATGTCCCAAATGTTTGAATCTAAACGAGTGAGGATTTATTTTTCTCCTCATATGGTCCTGATCAATCCTTGCCTTATGACATCCATTGCTAAAAAACACAAATTTCCAACAAGCTTTCCTCAATATTTTTCACCAAGTTAATTATTTTTATTTTGGTTTCTTGATTATTTTTACTCTTGCAGGTTACTTGGGTGGAGCATGTTCAAGTATATGAAAAATATCAGGTTAATCGTATCTTTAGAAATTTATTGTGTGGTCGTGAAACATACGGAGCTAAAAGATGGATTGTTACACTTCAAAGGATGTCTGAGAGATATAATTTTGCAATGGGTGCAACATGCCCTACTAGGCATGATTTCAAAGGAGGTTTGATTTTATATTCCCTTTTTATTTATTTACTATTTTTTTGAATTTTATTTACAAGGTGAGAAAAGGATCAATTGCAAATTTTTCATCACTTCAAGGCAACTTTAATTAAAAATTAAAAAATTCGAAGGGGGTCCAAATCTATCCCTTTTCTTTGTTTATATGTTTGAAATATGACCTTTTAAAAGTGTTTTTTTTCATCTTTATATATATGTTTTTTTTCATCTTTAAGGTATGTTTGACACGAAATATATATATATATATATATATATATATATCCAAGTACTAAAGTGAACATGCTCTTCTTAAAAAGTGAAATTTTGTTTTGCTACTAGTGAGATTCAAATACATAAACACTTTAAATTGTGTGTTTTTACTCTTTCAAGACACCTGAAATCAATGGGCTACATCATATTATTGTGTCAAGGGTGTCCAAAATATATAATTGAACCACTTTGTTTATCATTTTACTTGTATATATGGTATAATTTTCCGACAATTGGACACCTTGACATAAGGATAGCTACACCACTGCATATATAAAATACGTATTTTTTCCATGTTTGACCAATGAAAATGTTTTTTTTTTTTTGTCTAAATGGGCCCGGAAAATGATCACTCCTTTTATTTCGGAAGTCATTTTTCTTTACAATTTTCTCAATTTTTAACTTGAAACATCTCCTTTTCAAACTTTCCTTTTTTCCTTTAGGGGTGTGTTTGGTATGATTTAATTTTTTTCAAAAAAATAGCCATCTTTTGATGTTTATTGACTGGCCAAAAAAATATTTTTTAGAGAAAATATTTTCCAATCAAAGGAGCAGGAAGAATAACCACTTCTGTCATTTTCCGAGGAAAGTCATTTCCTTCGCAATCATCTCAACTTTGAACATTATATCATTGCTTTAACGACACTCGGACATTATTATCACCTTTAACATGTAAAAATCTCATCAAAATACTTTCCGGTCTATTAATATATTTATCAATCTTCAATAGAAGTTTTTTGTCTAGAAAATATATTTAGTATTTTCCAAACAAAATCACAAAATAAAAATAGATTTCCTAAAATAAATTATTTTCCAAAAAAACAAAAACACACCCTTATCTTGTTTCCTTATTAGTATTGTTATAATTACTTTCCAAATATTTTATTCTTTGATTTTAGTATTACATGTTGTCTCCTTTATATCCCTATGTATTTGCTTTTCATATTTGAATTTGGATATACTTTACTTGAATGAGGATCTATCAAAAGCAATCTCTCTACCTTCTCATGATAGGACCACCCTTTGCAAGCAGAGGTGGATTTAGGATTTTTCGAACATGGATGCACCAAGTAAAAATGTATTGAAGTGGAAATTAATCCTTAATCCTCAAGGTCAAAAGCTCAACATTTAACCATGTGGACCATTTAGACTTCTTGTAGTACGGGTGCAAGAATATGATATTATACAAATTTAGAAAATATATACATAAAATATCTAATTTTACGAAGAAACCACGGGTGCGGATGCCCTATTTTTTGGCTCTAAATTTGCCACTGTTTGCAAGCTTCACTTGTGGAATTATACTAGATATATATGTTGTTGTAATATTTAAATTTCATTTTATTTTCAGTGTTTCATGATCCAGAAGGTCTGAAAAATACGATACAAGTATCTCAAAGGATGGTGAAGAGTTTTTTTGAAATCCTAAGCATGACAGACAAATTAGATTTTCCAACTTCATCACAGTTAAACCGTGGAGATAATATTTCAATAAGAAAAAATGAAGAAATTACCCAACCAAAAGGCTTTATTGCCATTGCCGCTACTTCTCTATGGCTTCCTTTTTCATTCCAAGATGTCTTCAATTTCTTCAAAGATGACAAGAGAAGAAGTCAGGTATGTATCAAACCTCTTTATAATAATGTCAATTGTTCAGATAATTTTCTTAGTTATAGCGAAATGTTATTATAGAGAACATAATAATATAATATGATATTGATATTGGTTCCTAATAAAACTTTGATTCTACATTGAATTGGTCGAGGGTATTTCGAAAACAGTCTCTCTCTTTCTTCGAGAGACAACTGTACGGTTTGTGTACATTCTACTCTCTCTGGGTTCCACATTGTGGGACTACACATGATATATTGTTGTTAAAGTCTATAATAGGTGAAATGTTGTTATAGGGAATGATTATCATAAAAAGGAATGATTGCATATATCTTTGCATTGATATTAAATTTTTAATGCTATGAGCCAAACATCTGATAAAAAAGATTTTCACATTTTCAATCCTTGTATAACTTGTTAACCAAATGACCCCTAAAAATACCCATATAGAAATTGACTTTTTTTTCAATTCCTGTATAGATTTTTATGTAAAACTCTCAAATATTTCAATAAATATCATAATTTTAAAATTAAAATAGGATGAGATCAGTGTTAAGAATTTTTGAAACCATTAAGTTAAAGTCCCGAATTTGATTGATTTGCTAATAATATGTTCCCATGTTATTAGGGGTGTGCATATGTCAGTTTGGTTCGGTTTGATGTATTTTCGGTTTTGTTTATTGATTTTTAAATACGCTAAATCAAAAATTAAACCAATAAGATATTTTTAATCGATTTTGGTTTATCAATTTTGGGCCTTAACAGTTCAATTTTCAATTTAACCAATAAGAAAATGATTATAAAATATATGACTTCTCCAATAATTTTACGCGCTAAGATAATAATGTAACTGTATAAATACTCATAAGATATAAACAATAATAACTAAAGAACCAGACAAGTGTTACACCAAGAGAAATTAAGAGGGATAAGGTTCTTATTTTAGGTTCAGACATTTTATATAATGTGAAATTATGAACTCAAAGTTACTATGAAGTGTGAATTGAAGGCTAAAGGGCAAAAACAATAACTAGTAAGGTATTGAGATTAATAATTAATATTTATGTATGAGTAAAGTTGTAAATTACTGTACTCTTAATGGGTTATTGATTTACCTAATAACCCAATATTAAAAAACCAATACCAAACTGATAACCCGATAATTCTTTTTTTATAAAATCATTAGAAATCCGTTAACCCAATAGTAAAAAATCAATAACACTTTTCGATTCAATTTATCGACCGATTTAGTTTTTGCACACCCCTACATGTTATATTTATCTACAATCTACATGTTTTGCTAGTCTTGGCATTGATTGTACATATATTGTTTTAAATATATGATCTTAAATAATACTCATCCCACAAACTAATATTTTGACAATTAAATTATGATATTGTTTATCATTTGATTTTTTTTTCAGTGGGATATTTTGACCGGTGGAAATAATATGATTGAGTTAGATCGAGTACTGACAGGAACTTTTCCAGGAAATAACATTACAATTATTCAGGTATTTATCATATTTATTTATTTATAATTTTCTATTTCAGCATAAATTATCAAGTAATAATGACATTTTACCAGAATCAAATAATATTACTTATGTATCTTTTTTTCACATGCAAAAATACCAAAATCTCTAAACTTGTATCTTTTTTTCCTTTAGACTTTTTGTTCTTTAATTATTGAATCAAAAGGAATTTTCTACGGTCCAATTTCACTTTTGACTTGTAGTCAATTAATAATTAAAACACACAAAAATAAAGAATAACTTTTCTCGCGTTTAATTTATATACATTGATAATTTGAAAATCTTCTCTACATTATCATCATAGCTTAGACATTTATAGCAAATTGTTGTTTGTCTCATTTTCTATATTAATAATTCCACTTGTTTTTTTCGGTGATCCAGTAATTACCTTCAACTATCTTTTAGGTGAACTAATAATGCTAAATATATTTCAATACAAAAAAAAACAAGCATTAACTATGAAATTTCTTGTTAATCTATTGTTAAATAACCTATAGCTAACAAGATTGTTTTATAATCCTTCACTAATTCAATATTAAATTGGATTAGCTGTGGAATTTTTATTGTTTAGCAACATAACTTATCTGTCGCTTATTGTTTTAGTATTTACCCTAATATTTCTTAATTGTTGTAATGTATATACAGCCTTATAATATGCATAAGGAAATGCTAATGCTTGAAGAGACAAGCATTGATGAAATGGGAGCATTTTTAGTCTATGCACCCATAGAGTTACGAGCAATCACTTCAATTGTCAATGGAGGTGATGCAACAAAAGTTCCCATTTTGCCCTCTGGTATCATCATAAGTCCCGATGGTCGGCTCTCCTCGAATAGGGATGACGCTGCAAATGCACAAAATGGTTCAATTTTGACAGTGGCTTTTCAAATATTGATTTGTGGTAATAATAATCCAACCTCCAAGCAGCAACAAATGGAGGTAGTGGCTTCTGTTCATGGCGTTTTGAGCGCCACAATTTTAAAAATCAAAGCAGCATTGGGTTGCTCTGATTTATGATGGTTTAATTTCATGTTGTTTGTTTGTTTGTTTTGAAGATTTTAAAACTTAGACAATTGATGGTTTTGAAGGATGATGTGTTCCCTTCTTTGTGACTTTTGAAATCTCAAGACTGTGAGATATGTGCTGCTGCAATTATCTTTTATATTGATACACTTATTTGAGACTTCTCATTTGTTTGGTTTTTTCCAATTTTAGCCTGTTTGGTTTTCTCTGATCATTATTTTTTATCTTTCATGTTACAATATCATACCTTCCTGATTTTGCAAGTTAAATCTAGTGGAGTAGTGTATATATAGTATCCATGTGTGGATGGAATTATATATTGTAATGACCCGAAAGGTCATTTTGGTGATTTTTCGTGAAAATGACTATTTTGCCCTTTCGGTAGTTGCCCCGAGTCCCATGTTTTGTGGTTGTAAAGTTGGTTTGAGGAAAAGTTGGTAAAAAGTTGAGTTTTTGAGAAGTTGAGT
>JAJOOR010026887.1:0-18277 GCA_036250505.1 Solanum acaule
TTAATTGAATTTGGGCCCCCACCTAAATATATTGGGGGCAAGTGACAAAATTCCTAGAAGTAGATGTTTATAGGATGTCTTATTGTGAGTTGAGGGACTACATAAAGGAACTAGGATATATAATCGATTGTGAGTTTTTCATTAAGTGGGATGAGTTATTGGTCCTTGTTGATAATGATATACAATAGATTGTGAGTTTTTCATTAACTAGGATATATACTTGGATCACTGATATATCTCTTATGTCTTTGAAGATTTTGCAAGAAAATATTGAAAAGTCTATGCAATGTAACTTGATTTGGAATGGAGAAAGAGGTTTTGAGATTAAACACTATGAATTTACACATATTGTGGACATTGTTAGTAGGAGTTGTAGTTGCAGATCTTGGCAGCTCAGGGGCATTCCTTGTCCTCATGGTGTTGTTGTCCTTCATTACAAGGAGTTGGAACCAATCAATTATGTGGTTAGTTGTTATAGCACGGAGACGTATTCAGCACATATGCCCAATTTATACAGCCAATAAATAACATGAAAATGTGGCATATATCAAATAATACAATTGTAAAGCCACCAAAGATCAAGAAGATGCCTAGAAGACCAAGTAAGGTTAGAAAAAAGGAAGCAAATGAAAGTAGACAAACTGGAAAGCTCAGCAAAAGCGGTGTTGTTATGACTTGTAGCAAATGTGGTACACAAGGACATAATAAAAGAGGTTGTCCTACAAGAAACCAAGCTGGTCGATGTCAGTTAGCTGAACCATCTTCTCAGGCAAGAGGTATTGGTCCAAGTCAGTCAGCTGAACCATCTTCTCAGGAAAGAGCAGCATGAGGCAGAGCAAAAGGTAGAGCAAGAGGTAGATCAAGGGGTAGTAATTCAACTCAATTACCTGGAGCTTCTTCACAGGTATATATGTACTCATTTGTACAAGATTTAGTTGTAATTGCATGCATTGATGTGTAAAAATCAGGCCATTACAAATAATGAAAGTGGTAGAGGAAGAGGCACAAGAAGAGTTTCAAGTTCTATAGGTGTTCCAACTCAATCACATGGAACTACTACAAACACAAAGGTAATATATCTAATTATTCTATCATTTATAGACAATATAGATATGCTTAAGTATTTGAGTTTCAAATTACAAACTATAAATGGTAGAGGTAGAGGTAGAGGTAGAGGAGCAGGAACAAGTAGAAGAAGAGGAATGCCTCAATAAAGAAATGTGAATGAAGGACTAGGTAGAGGAAGAAGAATGTCCCAACATAGTCAAACTAGTTCTGAAGCAAGAGGGAAAAGACCAGTAGAACATGAGGACACATAGTGGAGGACAAACAAGAGCTTTTAAAAGGCAAAGAATGGTAGGTGTTGGCATATACCAAGCTAAAGATGGATTTACAACTCTCAATGTAAGTTTACAACTCTCAATTAAAGTTTACAACTGTCAATGCAAGCCTAAATGTCTTTTGATTTGAATATGTATTTATTTGACTAAGCAGCCTGGATTACCAAGTAAAAGAGTCATCAATACTGGTACAAGAGTGACAAAGAGGGCTGATGTTGTTACTGGTGATATTAGCTACACACCAGTACGTGGATTCAAATGGAAGGGGAAGACAACTTTTACCAGTATCAACCTAGAAAGAATGAGGGCTGAAAAGGTTATCTAAACTAGGTCTGCAACTACTGCTACTGCTAATAGCCAAAGCCAAACAAGTTCAAGTAAGAAGACTCATGTTTCATGGAAGTAGGGCATTTTGATGTTGTCTTGTTCATTTTGACAAACAAATTTTAATTATGTATATTTTGGTGCTGTTTTTGGTTGGAATCAAACTCAATTTTGTGTGTACAAAACAAGATCAACTTGATAGTTGTCCATCAAATTGAATGATTATGTTGGAATGAAGTCCTCTTTTTGATCAGTTTTTTGTTGCTTTTAGCTATATTCTTCTCATTTATTTGTAGTTGAACATATTTTTGAAGTTTCTCAAATGGTTACCACAATAATTTAGACAACCAAATACATTAACAATTTGTTCAAATCATAACTATTTCGACAACAAGGACCAACAAAAACTTGAGCATTTGACAAAGCAAGATCAAGACAATTAGCTTCAAGCTACACACACCTACAACTTCAAAAACTTGAAAGTAACTAAATATTTCTATGGCAATTTTGGTTGCACACACCTACAACTTCCATCCTTCACATTCTTGGTTAGGCTTAAAAATAGAAAACACACAATAACGATCAAGACAATTAGCTTCAAGTTACAACATTTTCTCTTCTTCTTCTCCTTCATCACGACTTGGTTACTTTCAACATGACTTTCATAACGTGCTAATGCTTCTTCCAACTCCTTAATTCTCTTTGCCAATCTCGAAATAACGTACTTGGATCGTATATCAACATCTTCACGATCCCTCCATCTAAAGAAGTTGCACGCATTCTCCTAAAATACGCAAAAAACAAATTAAAGAAAAATACATAAACAAAAGATCTCCAGAAAATAATTAGGAAACATACACGATAGCGTGGACAAGACCAAAATCTTCGAGCTAAATTGTGCTCCGATCATGAAGTTTGCATTGAAAGTAAGTCACCATGTTTGCATCGCATTTCACTCGCAACACGGATCATTCTCATCATTACAAATATGATTCAACATTGCATTTGACATTTTCGGTCAAAACCTAATCACAAAATTAAAAAGAAATTAAACCATAAAAACCTTTAAATTAACGCTTTCTACTGAAAATTAAAAGATAAAATGAATTCCTACCTTATTCAGCTTGGGGAAGATGATGAATTCGTCAAAAAGAGAGCACCAACGTTGATCTTGCTTTGGAAAAAAAGATGAAATCGTAATTTTAGGGCTACCAACGGCTCTTTTCTCTTTAAATTTGGGGAAGATGATGTAAATTAATTAAATAATTAATACTAATAAAGAAATAAAACAACACGTGGCACTTTAAAACTAGTTAATGGCAGTGAAAACACTGTATCAGGCGCTTCATATGCGTGGTAACAACCCAGACGAGGAAATGGGTCAAAAATGACCCATTTACAAAGATATTAAATAGTTTTGTGGGGTGATGGGACACTTCCAAAGTTAAGGTGTCTTTACGCAAATACGGGACAACGTAGTGGTGACTTTATGTCTTTTCTCAATAAGAAACTAACTTTGTTATAAGTTGTATAAGTATATGTTTTTTAATTGTGATTTTTAGTCGTATATGTATATGTGTATATATATGTAGGAAAAATTACTTAAATATGTGTCTTTTAATAAATAATTACTGATTTTAGCAATACTGTGATAAATCTGCAATATGTATTAAAAGTGAATTATGTATGCAATATATATGTATTATAACTGTTTTAAAATATATTATGCTTGTTTGGTAAGAAATTGACACATTGTATTATAAGTGTATTAAAATGTGTGATAAATGTATTATTCATCAATAAAACTTGTATTATATGTGTTTTATAAATTGTTCTCTGTAATATGTATTAAAATTGTATTATAAATGTATTAAAAGTGATCAAGTGAAAAGAAAATGTTATTGCTCTAAATGGTAAATATTTTCTTAATATAGAATATTTATGTAAGTTTCCCTATATATGTATTTAAATATAAATATGTATATGTATATGTAACTATATTTTTGTGTACATATATATTTGTATACAAATCTCTCTCTCGCTTTATACAAACACAATTATACAAAGAAACTGACTTGGTTGTAAGTTGTATAAGTATATGTTTTTTGGTTGTGATTTTCAGTCGTATATGTGTATTATATGTATTTAAATATAAATTTGTATATGTATATGTAACTGTATTTTTGTATTCCTCGCTTTATACAAACACAAATTATACATTGTATTTTGTATAATGTGTGTTTGTATAAAGCGAGAAAGAGAGAAAGGCAAAAGAGAATTGGGCGGGAAAAAATTTATATTGTATAATTATAAGTGTATAGGACGAAAAGATATGTATTTGTATTTGTATATAAAGTTTTATATCGCTTTATACAAACACAAACGCAATTTATACATTTGTGTTTGTATAAAGTGAGAGAGGCAAGGAAGATTGGCGAGGGAGATTTCTGAAGAGTGGCGAGTGAGATTTCTGGGGAGAGAGGCGAATGGCAAAGTGTTTGCTACGAATTAGAATTAAATGAAGATGTGGTTTATAGCATTTATTTTGAATTAATAATTTGCTATTTCATACAATTTTCCCTTTAAAAATATATTTTTAATTATATATTATAAAATACCCAAAAAATTGGGATGATATAATTTTTTTAAAATAACAATCGAATCGTTCCATTAACACCCCTATTGCTGATGGATGCATTGGGTGTTAGGAATTGTAGTTGTTGTGTTGTAGTGAATAAGAGTTGGAAATTTGGTGTATCTGATGGGTCAGGCATGGGGAATGAATAAAAGAATGGGTTGATTTCTGGTCTCAAAATTGAATGAAAATGGGTTAAGCTTTGGCCAAGTGAATTAAGAATTTAGCTAAAATTGAATTGAATTGTCGACTTGAACTAAATATTAAATAGGACGAATTAATATTAATTAATTAATGAGCTTCTTAATCTCAATGAAATAAAATAAACAACTTAATTATAAATTAATTAATTCGAAAATATATTCTCCTAATTGAACTAAGCTAATTAACAACAATTTTAATTAAAAAACAAAAAAATTAAAATGATTTTCGAATATTTGTAAAAGGTAGGAATTATAAACATAATTATATAGAATTACATATATTATTTAAAGTCATAAAAATCAGAAAATAATTTAAAATAACTTGAAAATAATTTAAATCTTTATAAAACTAATTATTTCAAATCGTTTGAAATTGAAGAAGCTCGATGATTAATCTCCATCGTGCAGGGCCGAAATTAGATGTTAACAATTATCCCTTTCTTCGGATAGGGTTGAAAAAAGAGATCTTGGGCAAAGAAAATTGACAAATCCAATTTTGGCCAATCACATCTTCATCCACCTGAAAGGGATATTGTACGGGCTTTGAGAAATTATGGTCGGATCTCGATATCGGATGTCCTACATATCCCGGGCTATATGAGAATTCAGGCAACTTATAATTCGATAAGATGCTTGATTTGGCGCATGATGTTGAAAGAATTAGAAATTTATCCCAATATCAAATTATGAGGAAACTGGAATGCTCGAGAATAAGATTTAAGAGAGATTGTTAGTATAAAATCGAGTTTTCAACATTGATCCCGCTGACATCCATAAACCTTGGGAATGGGGTTGTTTGCAGTTCAACTCGATCAGTTGAAAATGAAATCTAGTATGCCAAGATAACATTCGGTTCTGAAAGATGAAAAATTAGTCGAATTATGAAAAAGTGGCTTGCAACCTCTTAGCCATGAATATGGAGCTCTTCATATCCATAAGTAAGAACTTACACGGATATAATTTTCAAAGCTCTTGGTGCATTTTCACTTGGAACGAAAAGTTGCCTTCGGTGTGAGTCGAAGTTTTCCGAATGCAAAACTGTAACCGATAAACCCAAAAAATACACACATGCCTTTTGATAGGGTGCATGGTTTGACTGTGGTGGAAGCCGCTCCTTAGCTTACGTCCAAAGAGTTTGATATTCCTCTTCGAACTATGTCCCAGTTCGGTGCTAAGAAAAATTTATACGTTGTGCCGCATCCTTTTTTATGTTGTCCTCATTTGTGGTTCGATTGAGAATTCATCTCTCGAAAGCTCTCGACAGAGGCTGAGATAAAACTAATTAGTACAAAATATAATTCAAATAGAGAGATAGTGCGCTTTACTATGTTGACAGATAGTCATCTCTTTGAAAAATTGATGTCACTTCTTCAGTTTGACATAAAGCAAATAAAGCTCACATCCTCTATTTCCAAAGCTTATGCGATTTATAGTATATTTCTCGAACATTATCCTCTTTCGATTTTGACGTAATAAGTAATGAGTTGATGTTATGCAATACCTTGATGGCCTCCTTATCGATGATATTATATATGGTGATGGATTTCTTGCAACGATATGAAGATGATGTTCCTCTGGGCAATGAAGATGATGTCCCTTCGGGAATGATAATATCTCCTTTAATAATATGGCATGAATATCCCTCTAGGTGATGATCTCCTTTGATTATATAACATGAATGTTCCTCTAGGTGATAATATTGTCTCTTTTTGATAATATGGCATGAATGACAATCTAGGTGATAATATGAAGATAATTGTAACGTCCTAAAAACTCCAACTCAAATCAGACCTTGAAAAAATTTCTTCAGATTGGTCCCACGAAAGAAATCTACGACTCATAAAAGTATTTACAAACCATAGGTGGGTTTATAGAACCATGCTCTGAAAAATTATTCTCAGGTCCAAGTTTCACAGACCAGACTACGGCTCGTAGAACCTTCTACGTTTGTAGAAAGGCCTTGTGGAACCCAAGTCCTGAAACAACCCAGTAAGGTTCCTACAATTTAGCAGGATGACTCATCAAAGTTCCTACGGGCCATAAAAAGGATCCGTAGACCCCAACTTCAGTGATCCAAAACCCAACATGTTTTCTACGAGAAGGTCTACGGTCCGTAGACTTTTGTACGGATCGTAAATGACCTTCCGTAATAACTTCTTTCGATTTTTGAGAGGGGTTGTTTTTAGTCTTTTCTTACCCTTTTTAAACCTATACCCCAATGTTTTTACACATAATTAAGGTCACAAGAAATCCTTAGCACAGAGTTAGGTTGAAAATTTTCTTACCGATTATGTTTTGAGATAAGATTATACTTAGGTTAATTTCAAACGATCAAATCTATCAGCATATAATGAATTAGGTGGTCATGACCTATTAAATTAAGGGTCTATGAGTCCTCTTTTCAACACCACCAAGTTTGCCTCATTTCGAGTTTAGAGTAAAAAGTTATGCTCGTTTTAGTGAAGCCATGTCTAGTAAACGATGTTCTATGACTGGACCTATGGACGATGGAAATTTCCACGAACCATAGACCCTTCCGTGAAGGCTTGCTACAATTATTTTCAGCAACTTCCTGCACACGTTATAGAGTTATTTTTGTCCTTTCCCAAGCTTTTTAAAACTATTCTAAGTCGTTTTTGAGTGTTTTAACAGAGTATATCATTCAAGTAACAAGTTTTCCTCTTAATCATCAATCTAAACATTCAAGTATTTAGAGATTCTCTTAAAACTCACCTAGAGTTCCTCTTCTCCATCAAGAACCCTAAAACCTTCAACTCAAAAAATTCAAAATACAAAGAGAAAACTTTTCATCCAAGGTTTTCCCAAGTTCTTCCACTCTAAGAACTTCATAAAAGAGTTTCTTCTTTCAAGATCAAGTCCCAAGATTCCAAGCTCAAAGATTCCCTCCAAGAAAACTAATGTTCTTCTTCAAGCTCAAGATAAATGAAGTCTACACTAAAGTTTTCAGACTAATAGCTTCATAATCATGTATGTAAGACTATTCATAGTGATGGACTGAGTTCTTCCTCACACCCTACATCTCAATTTAGTCAGTAAAAGTTTAATTTAGGGTTATACCCTTAGTTTCGAGAAATTTTTGATATAAGTTATTTTATTGATTTTGAGTTCTAAATTCTTGATATGAGCTGAGTTATTGATTTTGAGTGCTAAATTCTTGATATGAGTTAAGTTATTGATTTTGAGTCCTAAATTCTTAGATTTTGAGTATTCTTGAGATGAGTAGTATCGTTGAGTACTGAGTATGAGTTTTCTATATTGTTATTGAGATCCTTGTGCTGATTTGTTCATGTCTATATTTCAACATGAACCCTATTTTGAGTTATAATTTTTGAGAGTCTTTTAAAGCAAATATTCTTTTAAACTGATTTTCTGAGAATGTTTTGAGAAAAAAATTTAAACATGATTTGAGTAAGAGTATAAGGGAACTACTTTTAAGTCAGTTTTTTACTTCTGAAAATGTTTGAAGAATATAAAAATAACTTAAGATAAGTAAAAAATTACTTAAAATAAGTTAGAAAGTATTTGACAAAGTTAAAATAACTTAAAATAAGTTGAAAATCAAAACTAGGTCTCCTCCTACTTATTATTTTTTGATTGAAAAGTGATTTAAATTTGACTTTAAAACTACTATTTTTAAGTCAATCCAAACGGCCTCGAAGTATTCCCAAATATATCACTTTTTACCTTGAGAAAAGAGAAATTACAACAACTGATCAGAAACAGATCATGTGGGCAGTAAAGAACAGATCGCAGACGTGTTGACTAAGGGACTGAAAGACAGCAGCATGATTACCTTATTAGAAAGTTGGGAATGATTAATGTGTTCAGGGATCTATCATAATTGTTGATATTTGTACCAAGTTAGTTAGGCTAATGCAGGTTGCACATTCGTAGTTAGGCTAATATCTGTAGTTAGAGATAATTAAAGCCGGTTAGCGAATTGTATAAATAGGAGTATCTACAACGTGTTTGGAATTATTGCAGAAATGAGAATTACAATTTGATTCTCTTAATCCTTATTCTCTCTCCATAAACTTCTTCTTCTTCCTCAAGCTTTAGCTTCCCTTTCAACAGAAATGAAAGATGCCTAGGGACATTTCCGTTACAAGAGCAAAATCCATCATCCAACACATCCCAATTAAAAATGGATTAGTAACCAAATCTGAGTGTCATATTTATGTTAAGGTTGTTGCAAAATCTATGTTAACATAATATGTAAGTGCGGATGGCCCAGCCAAATCAAGATCGACATACTCTAGGAATTTGGCCATTACACAAACTTCCCGTATGTGAAAAACATACAAGTAACACTAGTAAGGATTTTCACTGATTATATTCCTTCTTTGCTACCTATAGTTAGACCTCCAAGGCTCCAAATATCAACCAGTTACTGAGTCACCCCTAAACTTCATCCATGCAGTATTTGGCCTAGCAATCGTAACCTGCCAGGATCATCTGCATGGCCTAACGATTGAATCATGCTAATAAGCAGACACAACCAGCCAAACATAGAAAAGATCAAAAAGAATAAGAAAAGAAGAAAACTTGTGATAACTATAAATCATCTTTCTGGCCCAATGAACCAGCATTCCTCAGCGACCAAAACCAAGTAAGTATTTGTGATAACTTACTCGAAGCAGAATCCTTTTGTTTCTGTTCTATTACGTCGCAAAGCATGTTGTAGTCATGTTTCAAGTGAGGAGCAACTATTTTTTCCTGTAGAGAACAGTAAGAATGGGTGAGACTTGCAGGATAGCCTATGTCTCAGTAAACTGAAACATCTATTGATATATGAAACCAATACCTTGAATACTTCGAACGGGCAAAAACTCGAACCATTGCAACCCTACAAGAACAGAGAGAAGCATCAAATTAGAATGGGAAAAGTAGCAAGTAATCAATAACCACCAAAATTCCCAAAGGGAACAAATATATGTCACCTGTAGCACAAGTTGTTAGCAGTATTTTGACAAGTGGTTTCTATAAGTAATGTGATTTTCCAGTCACTCTTTTAGAAAATCTTATTATAAAAGAAAAAAATGACAGAGAAGAGAACACGCAAAGAAAAAGCCAAAATGAAAGCTTACACCATCATTCTTACCTAAGGGTAACCCCGATACAAACTGTTTCACAGGAAAGTATTCGTGGGCTTATGAACTTCCAAAAATTAGATGGAAATAAGGCATTTTATGAATTTATAAGTTCACTGCTCTTGACGTAATCACATCAGATGAACGATTGGGACAAAACCACTAATTGAGCAACATGGACTAGGCTGCCAGTGAAACATTTTATTTCTTTTTAATTAAAAGGTGCATGAAAAGTCTCCAGTGTCCTAGTAATCAGAGAAAATGAATTGCAAAGCAAGGACCAAACATATGCATATTCACCATAATATGAATGCAGAAAACACTTACTGGCAATGCAATGGGACGTTCGTTATGTAGCACTTGCACAAAGTACTTGCTTGAGTTGTCCAATTGGCAGCTGTAAAGGATTAACATGTTATTTCCAGCAAAAGGAGCCACAATACTTCCCCGCCAGTTTCTATTTTTAGGAGGCTTAGGAGGGAGTTCCAAGCTTTCCTCTCTTTGTATCAGTTCAAACTCTGCAGCAATCAGAAACAGATTAAAAAATCAGAGTAGGAGCCAATAACTATTCTAATTCTACTGTACAAACACTCACCAGATTCTTCAAGAAAGAGCCCGATTAGGCATGAAAAGGGAAGGAGAGTTTCTGCATGAGCAAAACGCATTCTTGCTTTTTCATAGATCCCTGGAGCATATCCTTCTGACGGAGGAGAATGTACAGAAGAGATTAAGAAAAGGTGAAAACAAAAGAAATACAAAATTAGATACTGATTACCCTCAGGAGTATAATTGATTCACATATAAACAAATTTATTGTTTGGATCTAAGTTCAGTTTAGGAAATACATACACATACATGATAAAAAATGACATTACTAGGAAAGAAGAGTTTCAGATAGACTAGAGTGAGTGATACAGGGAGGCATTATACTAGGAATCAACAATATGAGGATAATTTGTACAGAAGAAGCACCTAGTTGAAAGGACAGCTTATAAATAGAAGCTTAAACCTCAAGAATAATAACAGAATCTGCAAATTTAGTGGCTGATCTGGGATGTAAATTTTCTGGATTACTTGGAAGGGGAGACTAGAGAGATATACACAAATCATATTGCAAAGGAAAGATATATGGTTGAAACTTAAATTCAAGGAATAAGGACAGAATCTGCAAATTTAGTGGCCAATCTGGGATATAAATTTTCAAGATTACTTGGAAGGAGATACTAGAGAGATTACAAAGATCTTATTACATTTACTGGTTTGGTTTGAGTAATCATCAGTTACACCATAACTATCTCTTCCTTTGTGATCTCGTTAGCAGCAACTAGGGAAGAATAAGACATCCATATTCCTCAGGAAACACTATTTAACCCCCAGGAAAAAATGAAAGAGAAGAAAGAAAAGCTTGTTGAACGAGTATCACCTTCTTTAGCCTTAATTGCCTGTTCCATTGATTGAACAACATCCTCAAGCAGTGGCACTCCCATTTGATAATTTAGTGTGTCAGCATAGCCTTTCAGAATGAACAACTCCAAATCATCAGCCCACTCCAACAAAGAAACCTAAATGTGGACTTGTCAGTAACCAGGGATGGCAACAAGAAAGCTCCAATATTCCATATAAATGAAAAGTTGGAGATGTACTTAAAATTTGTGGAGCACAACAAGTAAATCATATGTTTCAATCAAACATCAAAGGAGATGGACTAATCTCTCACCCTCTCCCTGCATTCCACATTATGACCCAATAAAAACAATAAGGGAGCTTGTGTACAGCACAGGAATCTACAACAGTAGGTATAATTTGTTTTAGGAAATTAAAAATAGTAACACCTTTTGTATATGATGTTATAAGTTATAGTTTCCACTTCCCATTCATAACAAGTTGTTGATAAAAAGGGAATTGTGAAAGCTACCCGACCCCTCCCCCCCTGTTCTCCCCCAAGAAAATGAAAAGGAAAAAAAACATAGAGCAGCAGGAACCACGAAACTCAAAACAGGAAATAGAAACGAAGAAAACAAGAATAGGATTAGCACAAACTACCTCAGATGGACTGAACAGACTACAAGCTTGATTGGTGATGTTCAACAAGGATGCTTCCTGGGGGAAAAGTCATTTAGGAAATAAGTTTTAGATAAAATTTATACAAGGTTTAGCACTCATCAGAACACTACTAGTACTATACTCACCTGTTTGCAGAGGAACCATAAAGAAGATACATCTTGATTTGTAAAATTAAGCCCATATTGCCTGACTAATTCACGAGTAATTTCATTCAATAGAGGTTCTTTGAGCTTGTCCACATTTGGCTCCTGACTTTTTCTAAAAGCCTGCAACCAAATGAAAAAGTATCATAATTTTGTTGCTCACTCAACTCTCCAATCAAACCCCCACCCACACACCAAAACCCAAAAAGAAATAACATCCAATCTGTAAGTCTTGCTTAAGTCTTCTTTAGATCAGATAGCACCCACATTCATAAAAAGGAGTAAGAGAGACAACAAAGGTGGTTACTTTTTAAAAAAGAAAAGTAGTAATAGTGTACAATACAGAACACTCCTTTATTTTTATTTTCAAATCAGAAACATGCAGAGGTAGCACTTCGTCGATAAATGAAAGCAAGTTTGCATTTCTATGTGCATTAAACTCTTAAAAATATGCAAACCACAAATAACTTAACCCATATTATGAGTTGTGTTCTATACTTCCAGCAACATCTTCAATAATAAGTTAATCTCCATTAGCTCAGTCGCAGCTTAGTCAGCGTCTAATTATTTTGACACCTTTAGGAGATGTTAAACTTTGCTATTTGAGGAAAGGGACTTCATGTGACACAAAATTGTAAGCTTTTGAGAACAATCAAACAATGTTTACACTCTATGTTAACCAGCATTGATGTAGTTATTATTACTTCAAGTCCCAATTTACAAGCAAAAGCTCAAAAAACTAGTTAAAACACATGAATGGAAACTAATTTTGATGTTATTCACACAGAAAATCTCCACCATAAAGGCAGATAAAATTTGCATGCGTACCTTGTAGCTTTGACAACAATCATGAAATCTCAAAATTATGTCACTTGCGCGGCTTTCGCTGGTAACTGCAAAAGCTCGATGCCTTCCTGGTCCAAGCTTCCCTCTTTCATTAAATAGACCCATCGCAAATGCCACAGCGCTAGCTGATGCCCGAGGAACCTATATATGTAACATGATTATTGAAGGCAATATGACTGAGAAAGTAACAAGAAGTTGACATGGAATTAGAAGACTGCAACCTTTGAATACAAAGGGCATATTTGTAGAATTTAGATAAATTCTCCAATCATGCAAATCCAAATACTTGTAAAGCAATTGAATTCTTGATGCATCACTTAAATATGTGGAACTTAAGATGTGCTTTGGTGGATAAATAAAGACGCTTCGCTGCAACTTCTAAAGCCATGTGAGTTGCCTGACAAAGGCAGCAATAAAGACAAAAGCCTCTACAAATATCCCTGTCGTCTATTTATTTGGAAATCATCTGCATGACCCATGAACACAGGAAGCATGAAGACAAGGCAAAGTGCAAGTCAAAGGACCAAAAATCCTTGAGCTCACAAGATGATGAGATATCCTCTTTTGTTTTTCAATAATAAAAAGATGTATGATTTCCTAGTGAAATTTGGCTCTTCAACTACGGCTAGCATGTTAGATTTTTTTTATCATTTGTTGCAAAAGTTATTTGTCTAGTATTGAAAACGGGAGGGGGAAGGATGACTTCAGTCATGCTTTCTTCTTTATTCAATAGGATGACCCTAGTCATGCTTTGACATTGTCCCAGACTGAATATAAAGAAGTAATAAACTAATCTATCAACCTGGGTAGTCTTGATTGAATATACATCTGGGTGGTATTCTTCATTGAAAAGGTCTGGAAATCTTTCTCTGACTCTAATTCCGAGATGATATAATTCATCTTCTCCTTCAGCGATCAACTCTCCACCTGTAACTTTTCCTTTCCAAGGAGACCTCCATCCTGCTAACCAAGCGGGAATTTTCTCCAAAGATTGCTTATGCTCTTTTGCATCACGTACAAGGACTTCCAAATGAGCATCCAAGGCTTCTAATTCCCTTATCTTCTTCTTTGTTGGTGCACGAGTGCCATGTCTTGCCTATCAAAGAACAAGAAAGCAATCACAACAAATTATCTCTTAAAACATCTCTTACAGAAAAAGCATTACTTCAGAAATTCCAGCCAAATTACTTAAGTTTATCATCAGCCAGATATCCATAAAGAACTTCAACTGAAATCTCTGTGGTGCACTAGATCTCTATGTCTCCTCGATCATATAATTTGAGAGAATACAGAGTATGCAGCATGGGAACAAACTAAGAGTCTGCATGTTACCATAAAATTAGATGCCTTATGATGAGCAAGTGAGAGAGAATGCAAAGCATGTTAAGTGCCAAAATAATAACTAAAGTGGTATAGAAGCATTTCTAATGAAAATGGAGGGAGCAAAGAAGTAAAGACACCCTAAATGAAAAATATATCCATAAAGGTTCTGCAAAATTTGACCTTGGACTCAGAGAAGGAGAAGAGAATGGTGTAGTGAGTGAAAATTAGTGAGTTCTCTTCATCTAAAATTCATTGGTGAAAATTCCAAAACATTAGCTAGCAATCTAAACTTTTGGATGTGTTTTCCGCTTCTGTTTTAATGTACACAGTATTTTCTCATTTGAAAAAAGCATGAAAATTTCTTCTTTCAAAATGGTATGATGCAGACAAACTTCACCTGGCACCAAAATACCGTGTATGTATAGCCCTCCCTAGACTAAATCTAACATATATACGTCAAGAAACCCTAGATATATATCAAGAGATTAATACTAGTTGAGATAGTTCACTCCTCAATGTGTAAGCACATAATTTCACATACAAGCAACAGTTAAATATAGTTGGATCCACAATTTCCATGCTCTTATTTAACATGAACATTTTATCAATCTGCCAGTTATCAGCAAAAAATAGGTAATTACCCGGTACATGAATGTATTTGGATAATACTCCTAAAATGATCATAAATTAATTAAGATTGGTTCCACATCAAGGAAAACAAACTCACCACTAGATTCAAATGAATTGGTGTACATTGATCTGGAATTTCAGAAGATACGAAAGAATTCGCGGATATGTCCTTCGAATCAGCATACCTGCCAACAAAAAGTGGAGTAAATGGAAACGCCAACGGCTACGGAGCGCTCAAATAAACACCAAATTTTGCATCAGAAATTGAAAATTGAGAGTAGATGCACAAATGTAGAACCCTAGTTCCATGTATATGACGGATCAAATCGACCTGGTTACAGTGGCAAGGTGTTTCCGAACGTCGAAGGGTTCATCAGCGTTTGAGAATTGCGTAATCGCTAAGAAAACGAGTAGCAGGATCATGATATTCATACCTTCCTTCAACATTTCTGATTTACACAGTTTGTGTGTCTCTCTGCCCTTTTATTTATAGTTTAGTCTTTCCATTCAAGGAAGCGCGACTTTCAAAAAGCACCCAACTGGTTTCTATGATGATGAAACACGTGGCACTTGGTTGCAAATTTTGGTTGGGACTCGGGCCTGATGATATACTCTCCGAAAATATCTACATAATTAAATATTTCTTCCTTTATTTTTACTTATTACTGTTTGATTTGGCTCATTCATTAAAAAATAATTAATGATTAGATATTTTACCAAACTATCCCTTATTAAAATGATGTCTTAAAAAAAAAAATTAGAAAATAAATATATTCAATGATGAGTGTAAAACATGAAAAAAAAATTATCGTCTTTTCTTGATATATAAAAAGTAACAAGTAAAAATGAGGAATATATTTTAGGAAGAAGTGACAAGTAAAAGTGAACGGATGAAATATTTGTCGGATTTTAACTTGTCATACATATTAAGAAAATAATGATTGATACACTGAATTTACCATTTTACCCATGTTAATAGAGTTTTAAATGCATTTACTCACTATATTTTTCAAAGACATTAATGTTAATAAATTGAGGGTATATAACAAGAAAAAATTGTGCTTCCTTAATTTCTCAAAAATGACAAAGTAAAAAAGAAAAATCAAATTATGAAATATTTGACAAGTAAATCAAGACGAGTGGAGTATGTATTCATATTATATCTACTGATTTTGAATAATGAGTTCTCTCCATTTCTAAAAGAATGACCTACTTTTTTTTACGTTTTAAAAAAAAAAACTCATTTTCTCTTTTTGATAATGATTTAATTTAATTTAATTTTATCACGTGATATGTTTAAGGCCACAAGATTAAAAGACATTTTAGTATATTTGACATAATTTTAATTTAAAATCACAAGATTGAAAAGTTTTATTTATTTTCTTAAATTTTGTGTCAAATTAAACTAGGTCATTTTATTTGAGACGGAGAGAGTATATCTCATTCCATTATTTAATAATTATGTAGTAGATTTATAAATTAAGATACACCACTTCTTAAAATTAGTTTAAAATAGAGTTCTACCCACTTCGTTATTTCCGTAATTTACTTCTTCACTCCAAATTAATCCATACTATCTCTTAATTATTTCATCTCACATTTATTTCAATTTTCTCTCATCCTTCTCCGTCACACAATACTCTTCAATTAAAGTTCATTAATTTTAATTGTTCTTAATTGATTTTGAAAGCAAAAGATTCTTCAACCAAAGAGCAGTATTGCTCAGGGTGTTTGATGATGCAGCTAGTTGTATTGAAAGTAACTTGAAATCCAACATCACATAGTTGACTAATGCTGAGGAGATTATGTTTGAGTCCCTCAACCAGATACACTTCGACTAGATCACATGATGAACTGAGAGTAATTGTCCCAACTCCGGTTACTTCTCCTTTAACATTGTCTCCAAATCGGACACATCCTCCATCGATTCATTTTATAGTTTTGAATTTTTCTTTCTTTCCGCACATATGTCTGGAGAATCCACTATCAAGTACCCACATTCCTTTGCTGTAGGTTTTCTTGGATTGCTCCTGCAAAATAATAAGATTAGTTTCTTTTACGTACCCAAGTATTTATGGGCCCTTGATGATTAGTAACTTTTGGTCTCCACATACACTTTCCAGAAGAATATTTTCTACAGTTAAAAGATTTATGACCAAGATCACCACAAGTGTAGCAAGTAATTTAACAGAAGTTTCAGGAAAATAATAAGTAGAGATAGATCTATTTAATCTATTGGAACTATGATTAGGAGAGTTTCTCCTATAAAATGTAGTTCTGTTAGATCGGATAGAACTATGGTTGGGAGATTTTCTGATGATATTCAACTGCATTTTTAATTCCTCTAGTTCTTCTATTAGTAAGTCGACTTGAATGTGGCTTGCTTCGAGAAGAATCTACCAGTCTTTCTTTTCTTGAGCAAGTTTATTGTATTCGTCAATAACTTTCTGTAATTCATCAGCAATCATGTCCAAAGAGTTTTGTAAGTCATTACAATTAGGACAGTCAAAAGGTTTTACCTCACTTGTTTCACCTAGTGCCATGAGACATAGGTTGTCCATTTCATCATGATCATCGTCGGTTGTTTCTCCTTGATCCCATGCTCCGAGAATTTTTGGATCTTCGTTTCTTCGATTGTTTCTTCTTCTCCATTCTGGACAGTTTTGTTTAATGTGTCCTGGCTTTCCACAATAGTAACATCGATCATCATTCCTTTTGAAATCATTGTTCCTAAAGTCCTGTTGAGGTCTCTGCCTTCTTTGTCTAAGCATTTGTCTCACTCCTTGATTTATAAGAGCCATTCTTTCGTCTTGATTTTCATCGACTTCTTCTCCAATATAAGATATCTCGGCTGTGAACGCCACAATCTTTTTTTTTTATCATCTTTGTTGTACCTGTTAATATGGTTCTGTTCATAAGCCATCAAGTTGCCTCGAAGTTCACCATACGTCATTTTCTGTAGATCTCTATCTTCAAGAATGGCAGCTTTAGTTTCCTAAGCTTTGTGAAGACTTCTAGCAAGTTTTCTAACTTGTAGTCCATTTGAATACATCATTCCAAGTGATTTGAGTTCGCAGAAAATTTTACTGAATCTTGAGAACACTGTTTCTACGTTTTCATTTTTGGCCATTTTGAACAGTTCATATTCATTTACCAGTGAACTTATCCGAGCTTCATTTACCTTGGTGGTTCCTTCATAAGTCACTTCTAGTTTGTCCCACTTTTCTTTCGCAATTTCACACGTCGATATCTTGTCATATTCAGCTCCACTCACTGCACAATATAACAAACTTATAGCTCTAGCATTAGTTTGAGTTACCTCTTATTGTTTTTTTGTGATATCGAACGATTCAGGATCAAATGGCTTCTCAGTGCCATATTTTTCGGTCAGTCCAGGAATAGGCTTTGGGCCCTTTTTTATCACTATCCATGCTTGATGATCATTTGAAGAGACAAAGATTCTGAATCTATCTTTCCAGTGAGAGGAGCTGAACATGAAGTATGGTGGTCAATGTGAAGAATGTCTATCTTGAAGTAGAGCACCAAGAATCTGATAGTGTGTCATTGGATCTTTGCTCACGTGTGGTTAAACACTAAATGGTTAGACCTGCTCTAATACCAATTGAAAGTCAAGAAGAAGGGAGGGGGGGGGGGGGGG
>JAJOOR010026888.1:0-15611 GCA_036250505.1 Solanum acaule
TTCAATTTCAAAATTTCATTTTTTCACCCTTACCGTGACCCCCCACCCACCAACCTACCAGCCCCCCCCCCCCACCACCCCCAAAAAATAATTTTTAAGTTTGTTTTTCAAAAATATTTTCAATTTCAAAATTTCATCTTTTTCACCCCTACCCACCCCCTCACCAGCACCCCACACCCCCAAAAAAAAAAATTAAGTTCGTTTTTTAAAAATATTTTCAACTCCAAAATTTTATTTTTTCACCCCAACCCTCGACCCCCCAACCCCACCCACCCCCAAAAAAAAATTTAAGTTTATTTTTAAAAAATATTTTCAATTTCAAAAATAAAAGATATTTCTCAAAAATATTTTTCAATTCATAAATCAAACACTAAAAATCTTTTCCGGAAAATATTTTCTACTCACCAACCAAACATGAGAAAATAAGTAAAAAATCAATTTGTTTTCCAGAAAAACATTTTCTAGGAAAACATTTTCCTTCATACCAAACACACCCTTAATGGACTCTTGCACTGTCTTCCATCAGCAGGTCAATTGGCTCGAGCTGGCGCACTATGTAAGGCGCTGTATTCAGATCAGTAGAGTGCCAGTGTAACCTTAATGCATTAGCAAAGTGACTGTCCTATTCTGAAGATATAAAGTTGTTATGTTTCTTTCAAAGTCTATACACCAACTAAAGTAATACTCTTATCCTAAACAATTATGTTATGTGGTGGTCCTATTCCTGGAATCCAATTAAGTTGGCAAAAGAATGATATTTTTTGTGACATCTTTGTCTATGATAAGGTATCACACAAAATGCATTGACTTAAGTTTAGTCACTATTGATAGTTACCGGCATTCACTTGTGTGACAAATTGAATGGGCATATGTGATTCACAAGTTTAAATTGACTGAAAATGACTACGTATCCAATAGTAGATTTTTATTTTGCTTAATTTGTGCTATATATGCCTCATCAAAATTGTTGAACAGACACACAAAGCAAACATTTCTTGATTTCTTCTCTACCAACTTAATTAGTTTTGATCATTTTTAGTGCAGAAATGGGTTGTGTAAAACTTGTATTTCTTATGCTATATACCTTTCTATGTCAACTTGCTTTATCCTCATCCTCACCTCATTTGTGCCCCAAAGATCAAGCTCTTACCCTATGACAATTCAACCACATGTTTTCCATTAATCCTGATGCTTCTGATGATTGTTTCGACTATACAGGGATTCAGTCATATCCAAGAACTCTTTCATGGAACAAGAGCACAGATTGTTGCTCATGGGATGGAGTTCATTGTGATGAGACAACAGGACAAGTGATTGAGCTTGATCTCCATTGCAGCCAACTTCAAGGCAAGTTTCATTCCAATAGTAGCCTCTTTCAACTCTCCAATCTCCAAAGGCTTGATTTGTCTTATAATAATTTCTCTGGATCGCTCATTTCACCAAAATTTGGTGAGTTTTCAAGTTTGACGCATCTTGATTTGTCAGATTCTAGTTTTACAGGTCTAATCCCTTCTGAAATATCTCACTTTTCTAAACTACACATTCTTCGTATCTCGACTCTTGATCCATATGGGCTTAGACTTGGACCTCACAATTTTGAACTGCTCCTTAAGAACATGACCCAATTAAGAGAACTCAACCTTGGCTCTGTGAACATCTCTTCGAGCATTCCTCTGAATTTCTCTTCTTATTTAACAGTTCTAAGGCTTCCACACACACAGTTACGTGAGGTATTGCCCGAAAGTGTTTTGCACCTTTCCGATTTGCAATACCTTGATTTAACATACAATCCACAACTCAATGTTAGGTTTCCTATGACCAATTGGAATAGCAGTGCATCACTCATGATGTTATATCTCAGAAATGTGAATTTTACTGGTAAGATACCTAAATCATTTAGCCATCTAACTTCACTTCATGAGTTGGACATGGGTTATTCTAATCTCTCAAAGCCTTTTCCTAAACCTTTATGGAATCTCACCAACATAGAGATTTTGTACCTTGATAATAACCATCTTGAATGACCAATTTCCCAGTTCTCGAGATTTGAAAAGCTCTGGGTGTTATTAATTCAGAAAAACAACTTCGATGGCAGACTTGAGTTTTTATCCTTTAACAAAAGTTGGACGCAACTTATATGGCTAGATTTTTCATCCAATTCCCTAACTGGTCCAATTCCATCCAACGTAAGTGGACTGCAAAACCTAAAATGGCTCTACTTGTCATCAAGCCACTTGAATGGGACTATACCTTCCTGGATATTCTCCCTTCCATCATTACATTTGTTCGACTTGAGAGATAACCATTTCAGTGGAATAATTCAGGAGTTCAAGTCCAAAGCATTATATGTCATTATGCTAAAAAAAAATCAGCTGGAAGGTCCTATTGCTACAGCTATCTGCAATCAGAAAACATTGAAAGTGCTAGATTTAAGAAGCAATAATTTAGAGGGAACAATCCCACAATGTTTGGGTGAGATGACGGCAGTTGAGCTATTGGATTTAATCAACAATAGTCTTAGTGGGACGATTAATATAATTTTTAGTATTGGAAACTATCTCAGAGTCATTAACTTGCATGAGAATAAACTAGAGGGGAAAGTCCCACGATCTTTGATCAATTGAAGAAAATTGCAACTTCTTGATTTAGGTAACAATGAGTTGAATGACACATTTCCAAAATGGTTGGGAGACCTACCTGATTTGCAGATTTTAAAGTTGAGATCAAATAAGTTCTATGACCCTATAAGGACTGAGAGTTTGTTTACTCAAATTCGAATCATAGATCTCTCATCCAATAGATTTAGTGGAGATTTACCGGTGAACCTTTTTGAGAATTTTCAAGCCATGAAAATAATTGGTGAGAACAGTGGAACCCGAGAGTATGTAGCAGATATATATTCTTATTATTACACAAATTCTTTGATAGTGACAACAAAGGGACTGGATCTTGAACTTCCTCGAGTTTTGACTACAGAAATAATTATCGATCTCTCAAGGAATAGATTTGAAGGTCATATTCCAAACATTATTGGAGATCTCACTGGACTTCGTACGTTAAACTTAACTCATAATGTCTTGAAAGGTCATATACCAGCTTCATTGCAAAATTTATCTGTGCTCGAATCATTGGATCTCTCATCTAACAAAATCAGCGGAGAAATTCCGCAGCAGCTTGTATCTCTCACATTCCTTGCAGTGTTAAATCTCTCTCATAATCATCTTGTTGGATGCATCCCCAAAGGAAAACAATTTGATACGTTTGAGAACAGTTCATACCAAGGAAATGATGGATTACGAGGATTGCCACCCTCAAGAGATTGTGGCCGTGATGATAGGGTACCACAAGAGACAATTCCAGTTGAGCTAGATCAAGAAGAAAAAGAAGAAGATTCACCAATGATCAGTTGGCAGGCGGTTCTCATGGGTTACGGTTGTGGTCTAGTTATTGGACTGTTCATAATATACATAATGTTGTCAACTCAATATCCAGCATGGTTTTCGAGGATGGTTGTAGAATTGGAACACAGAATTACAACAAGAATGAAAAAGCACAAGAAAAGGTATTAGTGTGAAGTGACCACCAACCACCAGGTATACTTCAAAAGATTGCTTCTTATATATCGATGTATTTTCAACCTCCTTCATCCTTAAAGCTCTTAACTTCAACTCTTTATTTTTTGAAAATTGCAGGATTTAAGTTTACAGAGTTGCTGAAGATGCAGATAAAAGCCTTTATCTTTCATAGTTTGTGATGTTTTCATAAAGTTTTTGTAAGCCTATGAATAAATACATTACTTTTCTTCCTTTGAGACTCAACCAGATTTTTCTTTCATTTGTATATGGCATGTAGAAATAAAATCGACAGATAGACAGAAATCGGACATAACCTTGAATCAACAGATCATTCAATGGGATGATATGTGCCATCACTAAAAACATTGTATTTCACTCAACTCTTTCACATTAACACAAACATAGAACACTCGACTTTAAGTTCAAAAACATAAAAAAATATGTAATTACAGAGTTTGAAAATATTTTTACAAATTCATGATGGTCTTTCATCAAAAGATCGAAGAAACATCAGGAAACAATGGACCAAGGTTGCAGTCTTCTACCTTTAACTTTTTTCATTGAAGCAACAGCAAAATGTCCAATGGACATATCATGAGAAAGAGAGTGTGATCTCAGAAATGTGAATCTTTTGGTCCACAACTCAGAAAATCTTGTATCAAACATGGCGTCACGGTCTCAGAAGAAGAATCTTCTGTTACTATCATCAGTGATATCAACAAGGCCTCATGGGCTGCTCATAGTGTTGTGTAATTTAAGTACCTAAAGATGAATTGGTAAAGTTCTACTGGTTGATAATATAATGTTTAGGGATCACGTACAACGCCCTGAAGTCTACAAAGCACCCATCAGAGCCCTAAGACAGTGGCATCAGCTTCGAAAGGCATCTTCTTTATGAAGTTGTACGCTTCTTGTAGTAGCCCAGCTCTCCCTAATATATCAACCACACAACCATAATGTTCCATCTTAGCTACAAGTCAAAATTCATGAGACATTTCTTCAAACAATTTAAAACTGAATACAACAACCACACAACCATAATGAAAGGCAATGAAACAGTGCTAAATTAAGAAAGGGAGATTTGGTATATAGCTTAGAGAAGATTTGGGCCTCTTGAAGTGTAAAAGCCCAAAGCACAAAACACTGAAGGCCCAATCTGCTCCTCGACCCAAACCAACAAAACAAAAGAAAATCAGAATCGGACATAAAGTTGAATCTTTAGATCATTCAATCAGACGATATGTGCCATCACTAAAAACATTGTGTTTCACTCAACTCTTTCACACAACACAAACATAAAACACTTGACTTTAAGTTCAGGAACATAAAAATCTGTAGTTACAAAGTTTGAAGATATTTTTCTACAGACTCATGATTGTCTATAATAAGGTATCACACAAAATGCATGTGTTTTTACAAGTTGTTGTGTTATCAAATAACTACATGAACTCTAAATACTCATACATAAGTAGTGATTATCATTTGACCACTCTCCGGGGAACCCACTTCGGACTCCTTATTCCATTTTCGGACCGTTTTGAGGCGTTGGCTAAGATCAAGCTCATCTATCTCATTTTCAAGGATGAGATAGATGCTGTCTTTTTGGTCTTGGGGCGAGCCCGGCAACCCCATGCCGAAGAAAGTAGCCCTTTCAAAAGCCTTTTCGGCTAGGGCTTTGGCAATCACTCTACTGACAGAGAACCTAAGAGCTACCAATAAGCCTTTAGGCAGGCAGCAGAAATGGTAAATGTCATCTTCCTTTACAATGACTTCTTCCTTTCCTCTTCACCATACGCAATTCTAGCTCACCCTCGGATCAGGGGATACCTTAAGTCAGCAGCTCCCTTTGAAGATAGGGCATTTACATAAACTCCGAAACCGTACCCAGGGAGCTTACATCAGGAAACTCCCAAGCTTGCCGAGGAAGGAACAAAACAGAGAAAGACACCGTCCAACCGCTTTTTTATGTGCGCGTTCGCCTTGCGCAAGGATATCTCTCTTTTCTTAGACTCCATAAGGAGAGAATAGTCCACTTGGGTGGAAGGGGAGGCCTGGTTTTATTTTACCTGGGCCAAAGACTGTCCCCTCTGCTCTTCCGGGAAAAGTCGCTTCCTTTTTTCGGGAACTTTTCCGCAACTCCTTATCAGGTTGCTTCCAAGCTCAAACCATTTGAAACGGAATTGCTACTTTTTTCTTGTTATTGATAGAGTGGTATTCTCCGCCCCTGTCAAATAAAGTAGAGGGGGAGAACTGGAAGAGAGAAGGAAAAAGAGCAAAGGATTGACAAGTCTAATGGGGGAAGAATGGCTGACACGTTGACTGCCTTCGATAGACGAAAAAAAACCCAAGCGGTCTAACCTAACCCCCAGGGCGAGTAGTTAAAAAAAGAAAAGGCGAATATGTGAATTTACTCCGAAAATTTTAAAAAGTGACCTTCATTTTTTAATTTTCTTTTGTACAAAAATGGACTAATGGACCTGAGATCATGCTGAAAGTATAACTTTACATTTTAATAAACATTTGACAGAAAGCAAAGTAGAAACTTTCTTCTCTTTTTTTGTTTTGTAATAGAAAGGCAAAGTTGTGGGTGGTAGTGGGGGCAGGGTTGTTAAAGGAGTAATAAAAGTTGTGTCACAGCAATCAACACTATATATTATCCTAACCAGTCAATATCTTTTTAGAATTTTGACTTGAAATGTCTTTTCTCAAAGTATATACGTCAATTATTACTTTATTCTTAATCAAACTTTTTGAATTTTCAGTAGAACTGATTATATCAATGCAATAATTGAAGGTGAGGGATTCCAAACAAGTACTGCTGCAACAAATTTGAAACTGTTGATGTAATTTGTGTTGAAGGAGTAGCATTGAGAATAAGAGTATCACTTCACTTTATACATACAATATTTTTCTTACCAACTTCTAACGCGAGACTTTGTTCATACACCCAACCGACATAACAACTTTCTGATTTATTCAATCACGGTTATCAAATGCAGCTCATACCTGTAGATTATCTCCAAAATAGCTTTCTACTTCATCACATCCAGTTCCAAAATTGTGAAAATCTGAATCTGGAAAAGCAGGTTACTGATCTATTATTTTGTTCACTTACAGTATTAGCCAATCATGGATTTATCAAAATAATACTTTTACTTGTCCCAATTTTTAATAAAAAAAAGAAGAGAAAGTTGTGTGTGTGTGTGTAAAGAGAATCAAAACAAAGAACTTTTTTGTGAACTATTGAATGAAAATGACCTTCCTTGAATTGATTACTCCAAAGCAACAACTAAACTTCTTTGCTTAGTTTGTGCTATATATATCTCATCAAACTTACTATAGACACAGAGCAAGCATTTCCTGATTTCTTCTCTATCAACTTAATTAGTTTTGATCATTTTAGTGCATAAATGGGTTGTGTAAAACTTGTATTTTTTATGCTATATACCTTTCTATGTCAACTTGCTTTCTCCTCATCCTTACCTCATTTGTGCCCCAAAGATCAAGCTCTTTCTCTTCTACAATTCAAGCACATATTTACCATTAATCCTAATGCTTCTGATTATTGTTACAGCATAACAGACCAAAGGATTCAGTCATATCCACGAACTCTTTCATGGAACAAGAGCACAGATTGTTGCTCATGGGATGGAGTTCATTGTGACTAGACGACGGGACAAGTGATTGAGCTTGATCTCCGTTGCAGCCACCTTCAAGGCAAGTTTCATTACAACAGTAGCCTCTTTCAACTCTTCAATCTCAAAAGGCTTGATTTGTCTTGCAATAATTTCTCCGGATCGCTCATTTCACCTAAATTTGGTGAGTTCTCTAACTTGAGGCATCTTGATTTGTCGCGTTCAAATTTTACAGGTCTAATCCCAGTTGAAATCTCTCACCTTTCTAAACTACACGTTCTTCGTATAGGTGATCAATATGAGCTTAGTCTTTGGCCTCACAATTTTGAACTGCTCCTTAAGAACTTGACCCAATTAAGAGAGCTCAATCTTCACTATGTGGACATCTCTTCCACTATTCCTTCAAATTTCTCTTCTCATTTAACAACTCTACAACTTTCAGACACACAGATACGTGGGATATTGCCCGAAAGAGTATTCCACCTTTCCAACTTAGAATCCCTTGATTTATCAGAAAATCCCCAGCTCACTGTTAGGTTTCCCAATACCAAATGGAATAGCAGTGCATCACTCATGGAGTTAGATCTCAGTCATGTGAATTTTACTGGTAGGATACCTGAATCTTTTAGCCATCTAACTTCACTGCATAAGTTGTACCTTGATAATAACCATCTTGAAGGACCGATTTCTCAGTTCTTGATATTTGAAAAGCTCAGGTACTTATCTCTTAGAAATAACAACTTTGATGGCCGACTTGAGTGTTCATCCTTTAACGGAAGCTGGACACAATTTGTAATGTTAGATTTTCGGTCCAATTCCCTAACTGGTCCAATTTCATCCAACGTAAGTGGACAGCAAAACCTATAATGGCTCATCTTGTCATCAAACCATTTGAATGGGACTATACCTTTCTGGATATTCTCCCTTCCTTCACTGATAATGTTAAACTTGAGCAATAACATTTTCAGAGGAAAAATTCAGGAGTTCAATTCCAAAACATTAGCTGTTGTTATTCCGAGAAAAAATCAGCTGGAAGGTCCTATTACTTCAGCTATCTGCAATCTGAAAACATTGACAGTGCTAGATTTGAGAAGCAATAATTTGGTGGGAACAATCCCACAATGTTTGGGTGAGATGAGTGCAGTTGAGATTTTGGATTTAAGCAACAATAGTCTTAGAGGGACAATCAATACAACCTTTAGTATTGGAAACTATCTCAGAGTCATTAGCTTGCATGAGAATAAGCTAGAGGGGAAAGTCCCACGATCTTTGATCAATTGTAAAAATTTGGAACTTGTTAATTTAGGTAACAATCAGTTGAATGATACATTTCCAAGATGGATGGGAATCCTACCGAGTTTGATGATTTTAAAGTTGAGATCAAATAAGTTGCACGGGCCCATTAAAACTTCAAGGACTGGAAACTTGTTTGTGCAGCTTCAAATTATGGATCTATCATCCAATGGATTTAGTGGCAATTTACCTGAAAGTCTTTTTGTGAATTTGCAAGCCATAAAGAAAATTGATGAGAACATGATAGGGAAAGAGATTTTAGATTATGATGATTCTTTGACAATTACAACAAAGGGATTGGATCTTACTTTTGCTAGAGTTTTGTGGAGAAATAACATAGTTATAGATCTCTCAAGAAATAGATTTGAAGGTCCTATTCCAAACATTATAGGACATTTCATTGGACTTCGTGTGTTAAACTTATCTCATAATGTCTTGAAAGGTCATATACCAGCATCATTGCAAAATCTATTTGTACTAGAATCATTGGATCTCTCATCTAACAAAATCAACGGAGAAATTCCGCAGCAACTTGCATCCCTCACATTTCTTGAAGTCTTAAATCTCTCTCACAATCATCTTGTTGGATGCATTCCCAAAGGAAAACAATTTGATATGTTTGAGAACAGTTCATACCAAGGGAATGGTGGGTTACGTGGATTGCCACTCTCAAAACATTGTGGTGGTGATGGTAGGGTACCACAAGCAACAATTCCAGTTGAGCTAGATCAAGAAGAAGAAGAAGATTCACCAATGATCAGTTGGCGGGCGGTTTTCATGGGTTATGGTTGTGGACTTGTTATTGGACTGTCCGTAATATACATAATGTTGTCAACTCAATATCCAGCATGGTTATTGAGGATGGATTTAAAATTGGAACACAGAATTACTACGAGAATGAAAAAACACAAGAAAAGATATTAGTGTGTAGCGACCTCCAGGTATTCAACTTGATCACTTTTTATATATCAATGTATTTTCGACTTCCTTCATCCTCAAAGCTCTTACCTTTAATTCTTCATTTTTGAAAATTGCAAGATTCAAATCTACTGAGTTGCTGGGGATGCAGATAAAAGCTTTTATTTTTCATAGTTTGTGATGTTTCTTCTTGTGAGACTCAAATCAGAGTTTGCTTTCATTTGTCTATGGCATGTAGATATAAATTCGACTGATACAGAAATCAGACAAAGTTGAATCTTTGGATCAATCAGACGATATGTGTCATCACTAAAGACATTGTATTTCACTCAACTCTTTCACATGACATCATAACACAAACATAGAACACTCTACTTTAAGTTCGGAAACATAAAAATCTGAAGTTACAGAGTTCGAAAATATTTTTTTTCAGACTCATGATGGTCCTTCATCAAAAGATCAAAGAAACATTAGGAAAAAGATTTGCATTATTCTCTACTGCCTGAGCCTCACATAGACAACATCATGTGTTTTCAACTGAAATCTACATTCTTTGAAGAGTTGGAGAAAGAGCCTTCGACTCTTCCCATCTAAGTCTCAGATGACAGAGTTACCCGATATCTCTATTGGTGGAAGGTAGACAGTACCACTTGAATTAATCGAATAGAACACAAGTTGACATGAGCATCACTGTTATACAACAACAAACAGCGCCTCAGCCCCAAACAATAACTTGCATAAAGAGCTGCAATAATGTTCAAAACCCAAAATAAGATAGACAAAAATGTATCTGTCAAGCTATGACTTAGCAGTTATCAGCATAATCCCACCTCTCTGCGCCAGCATAAATGATTCGGTTACGACTCAAGCAACAGTTGTGCTACTTCATTTTCCAATTCAATAGCTCCATGAAGTCTACAAGCACCCATCAGACAGTGGCATCAGCTTCAAAAGGCATCTTCCTTATGAAGTCATACACTTCCTGTAGTAGCCCAGCTCTCCCTAAAGAGATCAACCACACAACCATCTCGCTAACCATTGCATCAAATATCTTTGAAGCATATATCAAACAACCCATCTTTCCATAAAACGCAAAGGCGCAAACAATGCAGTCGTCATGAAGACACTCAACTCCTCATTCTTTACCATGTACATGTACTTGACTCCCAAGATATAATCCCAAACCAACATCCAAAAAAGTCACCACTCCTTGTTAGTCAAAAATCACACTTGTCGAATTTCAAACGTTTAAATGTGAAAAGAATCAAAGATATACCTTTTTTTCTCAACTTTGATCTGTAGACGTATTGATCTAGTCGCCTCTGCTCTCTGTGCATTCCTATTTCTTAATAAATCTCAAATGTTTTTTTTTTTTTTTTTTAAAGGCATTCTATTGATCATAGAAGGTGCAGTTTTCGCAGATAGCAGATGGGCAAAGCGAGCAGCCGGTTCTATCCATTTCTTCTTTTATGCAACACATCCTGTTTTTTGAATAACTCTGCTAGTTCAATGTACTTGGGTTCAGGTTAACATCAAACACGACTAATTTATATCATTTGTATCAACGGGCATTTGCAAAAGCAAAATGAGCTAGCACATATGATACATTGCATCATTTTTATTACACATGAAACTTTATTACAAAACTCATGTCTTTTACACACACACACAAAAATCAAATGGAAATGCTATAAGGTACACCTTTTCCAGTAACTCCAGGTTCAGAATATGGTTTCAACAATTCATAAGGCATAACTCCAGCTCCATTTCTATTATTCAACTTACTATCATTATTTCTAGCATCAATAATCCCTTCAAGCTCCTTCAATTTCCCCGAAAACACCTCGAACGCCGCATTAATTACAGGGTCCGCAGCCCAATAAGGCTCAATCTTTTCACCAATATATTCTTCATCTGGTGAATGGTTTGATAAGACATCCAAAATTGTCATTACTTTTGTTGCTTGAATTTGTGAAGGGAAGCATCTTAGTAGTGCCTCCTCAGGTTTATTCATGAACCACTCCCATTCTTCAGCTGTTGGATCCTCAGTTGGCATTTTTGCCCTAGCAATTGTTGGCCTATTTGGAAAGTAGCCTACATATGTAATAGAATAGTTAATATGATGAGGGCCGAGAGCGCGGCTATCGGAAAAAACCTATCTACCTAGTTCACACAAACAAGGTAGGAATAAGGTCTGTATAATACGCCCCACCCTCTCTAGTAACAGAGCCAGAAGTTTTACTAAGGAGTGTCGGTTGTCACAATATAAAAAAGGGCATAATACAAAAATATGTTCTTTAACTTGGCTTCAACTAGCATCTATGCCCTCCAGATTTGGATGTGTACAAGTAGACACACACGTTCTACGTGGCATAATACATGTCAAACGCCACATAGGACACACAATTGTTATGTAGGATGTCACATAGGACGAATGTGTCTATTTGTTCAATTTCATATAAGTTTAAGTGTCTACTTGTGCATACTCAAAGTTGGAGAGCGTAGATGTCAGCAAACCAAGTTAAAGGACATATAGTATATATACCTAAACTAAAATTTTGACCTAGCTAAACCACGTTATTTTTCAGCGAACTTCAGACTCCACTTGTCAGATCATACTAATAAAGCAAAAAAAGGTAAGGTGTGTACCTGCATAGCTGTATTGGCCAAAGTTAACAGCTGCATGATGGCCAGAAGTTACCCAAACTATTGTTGTGATAATACCAATTAAGTCATTTGGGGTTTTTAACTCTGGCCACCATGGCTCATTTCTCTTGTCACCATGTCCAACATTTTTAATCTCTGACCACCAAGCTTGGAGTTCTTTGTCAGATTCAATAAGATTTGTTTGTGGATAATAATGGTTGACATAATTTGTTACCCATTGTTTAAGTATGTCCCAAAGTACTAAACCATCATTAGCAAAAGGGTAATCTTCTATTGCTAGTTTCAATCCATGTGGTTCATTTGGATCTTCCACTGCCAATCCCCTGTAAATTTTGCACAAAATAACATGTTAGTAGAAGTAGGGGCTCGTCTGAGTCCTTTTCGTCGAAAAATTATTTTTATGTATATATATAGTAGATGTTGAATCTCCTGTTTGTGTTATACCAATGTACAAACCAATAAATCTTGATTTAGAAAATCAAGATTGTCTAAAGGGTAAAGAAGTTATTTGTGAATACATTATAGCTCATCCCAATCGTATTTCTTCCGAGATGAAAGAAGAGATTAGTTATTTGTCTTTTCAGAACTATTGCCCCAATAAAAAATAAACTTAACAATTAGAGGTCTCAAGTTCGACCTTTGCAAACGGAAGCACCTTTGGTTGGGAGCATTTTACCTCCAATATAGGATTTTCTAACCCTAAAATGAGCCCCACGTGTCTCGAGATCTACCCCTTTTTTGAACCAAGTCACATTTAATTGGGAGCGTTTTACTCCAAAGTGGGATCTTTTTACATGAATTTAGATTAGTAGGGTCCCAAAACAGATACCAAACACCTAATCAAATTAGAATAATTGAAGATTAGTGAATTATTACCTACTAATAAGGTTTTGTGGGAGTGCCTCTTGGTCAAATCTCCATTCAGCACCATAGGCAATAGAACTCAACTCAATTGCATACTTGCCTGGAAAAAATGAACTCTCAATAATACCATTAGCATTAATAAGTGCTTCTCTAGCTAAGGCATTTATCTCCATTGTGTATCTGAAATGAGGATGCAATAATCTATATATTGGATGCATTGCACTTAGTTGCCTATTTGTTGCAATAATATATGGCTCTGTACAACAATGAGTTCTTAGCCTGCAAAATTTTGGTACAAAAAAATAATTAGCCATAAAATTTTCAACATCAAAATTACTAAGAAAAGAGTTTAAGTTATATGCATCGTGCGTCAATTAGTGTAAGAAATTTGTACACCATCAAGTCAACCTTTCCTTGTTATAACAAGTACTCTGTCTTATTTTCAAGATTACATATACAAGTAATATCTTTTAGGTAACTTGATAGTGTAAAAAAAAATCTTTACACTGACATCGTGATAGAGTACTAATGTGAGGAGTCACTATATCAAAAATGATCTTTAGCTGCAATTAATTAACGGCAATAGTTTAATTGCCGCTAAAAATATATTTTTAGCTAGTGGTATTTAGCACTCTTTGTAAATGCCCCTAAAGTCCATAGAGACACTGGATTCAATGACAATTAACTAATGTCAGTAAAAGTTTTATCACTCTTTGTTAATGTGTATATTTATTGCCGCTAAAAGTTATTTTTATTGTAGTGAGTCAGTTAGCAAAGAGTTCAAGTTATATGCACCGTCATTATATAATATGGAATTTATACATCATTACCAAATCACTTTTACTTGTTATAACAGATAACTTGTCTTATACAATAAATCTAATGTCTTAAGAAGACTTATATGTAAATATCTTTTAGGTGACATGATAACTTACCAGTGACTAACTAGTTGATGATAGCCAGAGTCATGAGAAAGAACATGAGCTTTAGCCAATTTCCATAGCCAAGCCCCAGTGGCATTCCAATCATTTGGGGAATAAACTTCCTTCCATTGAGGTTTATCATCTACTGGTGGCCTAGTTAGCTCAATTGCCAAAGGTTTCAATGTGCCTTGAGGTGTCAAGAAGAAAATAGTTCTTGATCCATATAATACTGACCCTTTGAGTTCATTCACTTTGTTCACATATGGCAACAACAAATCATGGTAATCTAGGATGAACAACTTCTTTTGCTGAACAGCCTGTATACATATATATTATATAACTCAAGAATTAAAATCAAGACTTTATATACATAGGCAAACAAATTTATGTCCAATAGGTAACAATGGTTATTAATTTTTTAAGGAAAAAAGGACAAATACACCCCCGAACGTTAGAGTGAAGGACATATGTGCTCTAGTTTTTAGACGGCAGGGGAATCAATGTCCCAAAAATATAACGGAGGGTATCTGCATACCATTTACGATAGGTCGGGGTATATTTGTCTTTTTTCCCTTTTTTAAAACATCTATTAAGTTGGGGATAAAAGTTCAAAATCACCCCCTATGGAGGTCATTTTTGCAAATCTAGTCCGTGGATTATTTGCAACATATGGCCTTTCTTGAGACTACTATTTAAATCATGTCTCTCATATAGTTCAAACAAACTAAATTTCTCCTTTATAAGTATAGTTGGATGATTCTTTTCTTGTAAAAGATAATTAATTTATTAGCCAATTGAGCTATTGGGGGACTTGATAATTTAAAAAGTAACCTCATGAAACGTCATTCATGCAAATAAAACAGATCAAATTATTGGCCTGACTAGTTATCGTTTGTCCACAAACAAATCAAAAAATCTATATTTTTCTCATAATTGAAAATAAATAAATAAATAAAAAATGATGTGTTATATATTACCTGTTCAACAGTCATATAGTTTCCAATTTCTTTCTCAATTACTTCTTTTGTGATTCCTGATTCAGGAGGTCCATACACATTAGGGTCTAGCTTGCTCTTCAATGGCCATTCCTGAATTTAGCAACGAATTAGCGACGAATAAAATTATGTTAGTTAAAAAGCAATTTGACGATGGATAATTAGTAATGAAGTTTGTAGCTAATTCTAATTTTTTTTAAGTGATTATTTACTATAAGTGTATATATAATAGTTAAACATATGATATTTGAAATTATATCACAAAAATATTTATGTTCCCAATACTAACATTCCTTTTATTAAATCTAATATATAGTGACTTATATGAGTTGATATAAATACTCGATACAAATAAGTTTTTATCGGAATAACATACCGTAACCAATCGGATACTGTATGGATTCAAACCAGCCAAGGTTTGTCGAGCAAATTCCACATCTCTAAACCAAGAAAATTTGTCCCCTGCCATAAATATTAAAAAAAAATTAAAATATTAAATCGTACGAGCAATTTTCAAAAATATCGTCACACTCGTGTCTAATTATTGAAATATGTGGTGCAATTTTGAAAGACATGAATGACAACATTTTTGAAGAGTCCATTCAAAGTGTAGATTTCTAATTTTATATGTAATATTTAGATTTCTTCCTGGGGGGGGGGGGGGGGGGGGGGGGGGGGGGGGGGGGGGGGGGGGGGGGGGGGGGGGGGGGGGGGGGGGGGGGGGGGGGGGGGGGGGGGGGG
>JAJOOR010026889.1:0-14777 GCA_036250505.1 Solanum acaule
ATATATTATTTTAATACAATAAAATAAATTTTGCACAAATAATATTAATTTAAAGTACTCCAATAAAAAAGTTAATGATTTTATCATTATATTACTATTCTAATAAATTAAATATTTATAATTTCATAATACTATATTTTATTAGTTATTGTTAATTATAAAATTGTGCAACGCACGGGCACGTATACTAGTTATAATAAAGATGAAAAACTCAAGAGACTCAATACATTATTGTGTAGATTTTAGAGTTATTTAAAACTTGTAATGAAGTATTTATAATTGAAATTCATGGGGAAAAAATTATATTTAGACATTTTGAGGAACTAAACGGCCAAAAAAAAAGAAAAGAGAAGAGATAATTATGTACAAAAAAGTCACAAGTTATTGTTTGAACAAAATGAAATTATAAATTTACGTTAATCAAAACTTTATATAAAATACAAAATAAAGAGAAATCGTGAGAGAACTAAAATAAATAAATAAATAATACAACATCATTCTTACGATCTTAATTATTAAAACACTAATATCATGGAGAAGATGATTTTTCCCATTCAAAAAAAAAAGACACCTGCAATGAAACAATTAAATTTCAAATAAGTAAAAAACTTGAAAGCAATATATAAGCTATAAAATGCTATTTTATCAAGTTATAAAAATATTTGTGATTCTTGGTCAAAAAGATGAGCAAGTTTCACCTAGTTAATCTCTAGCTCAACTATATATAAATATATCTTTTGTAACAAAATTTTCTAATGCCTCTATTTATAGGACATAATATGAAATACCAAAAGATATTATAAATATGACTATTAATTAATAGTAGTTATATATGATTATCAAAAGACATGGAGTAACGGAAATAAAGACAATTAAGATTTTATACTCCCTATGTCCAACAATAGTTGTCCACCATACTAAAAATAGATGTCCAACAATACTTGTCCAAGAGGCGTGCCAAGTTAATAGTAGACAACTATTGTTGCACACAGATAGTATTAAATAATATGAGTGTTTTATCAAAAACTAGAAATAAAAGACTTGTTTTCGAAAACCAACTTAACTTATGTTTTTTAGAATAACGATTTTCAAAGAGAGTCGTCACTTAATTTTTGAAAGAAATTAAGAATGCCTATTAAATTTTCAAAAGATTTTAAAACAGATAAAAATCATTTGAAATCCAAAAGGGGTTTAGGGTTCAATTTACATTTCGAGAAGGTGTTAGGCCCTCGAAATGTCTGCTAACGTGCACTTGACCTACGACTTGACAAAAACAATTAACTAATTTTTTGAAAATTAATTAAGTAATAAAAATCCATTTTTTGGAAGGAAATAAACCTAAGGGATTTTTAAAGTAAAATAACTCATATATTGACAAGACAACTAATAAAATAATTCATAAATAAAAATACTTCAATTTGAACATAAAAAGGAAGAAATGACTTTCTTTTAGGAATTTAATTAAATAAAAATCAATTCAAATAAAAGGTTAGTTAATACAATAAATTAATAAACAAAATAAAGGAAGAAATATTCAACTTGGGCCATTTTGCCCAAATTCCAAATATGATGGGCCCAAATCCTATCCTAATACTAAAATTTTCAAAATATGGGCATTGACCCATTTAAGTCAAAATTTAGTTGCTGGACATTCTTTTGGGCCTTTTTGGGCTCATTTTCGCCTGAACCTGCTGGAATAAAGAGATTGGTCTTTAGCCCATTTTTTCTTTCAATCTGTGTATACCCTGAACGTATATTTGTGTATACAGTTGTATTTCAGCCGATTTTTATGTATATTGGGTTGTAAACCAAACGTATATAGCCTACTTCACCTCTTGCGACCGGTATTTCCGTTATTGTCCACGTATTTTTTGCACTCAACCTGTATAACAGTGTATAATGTTGTATATAACGCGTATAAAACACATTTCTTGGGCTTTTGAACACTTATACGCTAATTTCCAGCCCTATTTTGAGCCCTTGAGACCTGTTCATCAATTCATTGCTGGCTGACTCGATAAAGAAAAGCATTGGGCCTTTGGCCCAACGAGAAAATGCAAGGAGAGGAGTGCATGGCGAACTCGGCCAAATTTCACATGTAACACAAACAAATAAAAAATACATAAGTGACACTCACATATTTTATATAAGAAAGTAATGATGTAAATGATCATGCTATTGTTTTAGAGCCTAAGCCTGACAAAGAAGACAAAAGATGATACTCACTAGTGTTTAATTCAAAAAATTTAGGCAGGAGAAAATATCACTCATAGAGATACAATTATAAACCAAAAAGTAGTATACAAAAACAGCCAAATACTAACCATATATTATCATGCTTCCAAAACTTCTAAAACAGAAAAAAAAATTAACTACAACTAAATATATTTAGGCTTATCAGAGGGCAATCATAAACAATGTAAAAGACAGAAAGACATTAATATTGGAGGATAACACTATTAGGCAACGATACTTAATACAATAAGAAATGGAAGCTAAACAAATGGTAACAAACTAATTTGAAGAACTGGAAACAAATATCTATCCTAACAAATATATTTTGGGTTTTTTTTCATTTCAATGTGAAGTAGATAGAACGAAAATTCATTAAACACAAGAGATTAGGACATTTATATGCGTTAAAACTTATCAAAAATGAGGAAATAAAGATGAATTTGAAGCTTGCTAAGATTTAGTTCACCAAAAATTGGACAATCGCAACACTACAACAACACTAGCCAATTTTAGATGCAGCAGATGAGTGAATTAAAAAAAAAAGGGGGAAAATCGGGAGGGATTCGGATGAAATTTACCATTAGAATTTTGAATTCTCTTGGAGGATAAGGTTAAAGCTGTCAATAGTACGAATTCTCAACGGATTGAGAATGTTATCGACTTGATTGTGAGAGGAGTACGAACGAGGCGTAAGATTTTGACACCTAACCATTCTCCAACTTTCTTCATAGAAACGGATAAGAAGGACGAGAGAGAGGGACACGTGCTGGGCTTGTTTTTGGGTCGCGAGTTTTTGGGTTTTGATTTTGAGGTTCTAGGTTTGGCTCACAGTGGAGAAGAAGAACGATGTACAAGGGTCGTTTGGTTTTGTTTGCTGAGTAGGAATGGGTTTGGGTATAAGGTATTGGGCTGGTATTGCATTTGGCTGGCTGGAATAGAGTAATGGGCTGCTGAAATTAGTCAAATAGGCCCAAAACTTGATTAAAAGATGAGTTAAAGGTGAGGTAAGGAAAGGGTTAAATTGGAATTGAGAATTTAGTAATTTGGATTCCAATTATAGCCGATTAAGACTAAGAAAATAGCCATTTTGAATTTAAATAATAAATTTAGCTAAGACTCAAAGAAGATGAATTAGTATTAATTAACTAACGAGCTTCTTAATCTTAACAAAATATAATAATTAACTCAATTATAACTATTAACTCAAAAATATAAACTAATTAAGTAAATGTTTAATCAAACAAAATATTTTAGGGATGATTTTCGAATATTAATAAAATATATAAAAAAAACTTATTTATTATTTAAAAATTAAAAATAAATGACAAAATAATTTTAAAAATAACTTGAAAGTATTTAGATTTGCTAAAACTAATTATTTTAAATCGTTTAAAATTGAAGAAGCTCGATGATTAATCTATATTGTGGATGTCCAAATTGGGTGTCAACAATTGTCCCTCATTTCACTTGGATTCATGAAAGAAATTAGAGGCAAATGAAATTAACGAATCCAATTTTGACCGACTACATCTTCATCCTTTTGGAAAGGGATTTTAAAATGGACTTTGGGAATTATGGTTGAACCTCGGTATCGGGTTTCCTACATATTTCAGGCAATATGATAATTCAGGCAACTTGTAGTTTGATACGCTTGATTTGACACACTATTCATAAATAATTCAAAAGCTATCCCGATACCAAATTATGAAGGAACCAAAATGCTCAGGAATAAGATTTAAGAAAGGATGTCGGGATACAGGTGAGTTTTCAACATTGATCACGCCTACTATCCCTCAACTTATGGAATCAGGCTGGTTTTAGTTCGACTCAATCGATTGAAAAGAAAATATAGTATGCAAGATAACCTTTGGTTGGGAAAAGCGACAAAGTAAGTACCAGAAACATAACAATCTAAAAAGGCTAATGTGATTATTTGTCCAAAGTCTTGCAATGCTTTTATTTAAAGGACAATAATATGAATAACAAATAATGTCAAGGATATGACTGTTAAATATTTAAATATGGTAATAAAATTATGGCAGTATTGGAAATAATTACCGTTATGTTTTTTATTAAAGTATATAATGAATAGTTAATTGACATATTTATTATTCTACAATAAAAAGTAGAAAAATTTTAAAAGAAAAAAAATAAACATAATTCTTAGCCAAAGATCTATCTATGTCACGACCCAGACCATCATGATTGACCCCCACACTAACCCTCCGGTGGGAGAACCATTACTACAAACCACGCCAAGCAACTAATCAAAAACTAAGGCATTAAAGTTACGGAAACAAGTTAAATACTAATGAAAGAAATAGAGTTCCCATAAACTCCAACAAAAGTCTAAAAAACAAAACTAACATTGCGGAAATTACGCCTAGAACCTGAAAGTCAATGTACCAAAACATCTAACAATGAACCAAAGTCTAAACAAGAAGGGTTACAGCCCCAAACTAATGAACTAATAACTAACTAGAAAGCCTAACTCTGAAATGTAGACATAGATAGAAAGAGAACTCATGGCAGCCTGGAAGAACTTGCTCACCCTTGAATTTGATCGGCGATCACTGATCTTCTAAACGAGGTATGTCAATAGCTGCCTGAAGATACCCTGTACTCAACAAAGAAAGAGCAATTGCAGTATCAATACATAACCACTGTGTACTGTTAGGATCACGCGGCTATCCCACTAAGTGCAACATACATAAGCCATTACAACAATATAATCACATGCATATATTGAACATATATAATATTACCAACATTTACGAACAAGGTACAGTTTCACATTTCTCAAGATATACAATTATGTCACATCATTGCTCCTCTCATGGAACCCAAACCCAAACAGTTAGCATACCGGAATGTGGTACCCGATCCAATGTTTATGCCGAAACATGGCAACCGATCCCATATTTATGCCGGAACATGGCAACTGATCCAAGTTAGTGTGTCGGAACGCAGCACCCGATCCATTCAACAAGCAGCAATCACAATCACAAAGTGCATTCTCATAATCATACAATCAAGTCATGATTCATGGCATTCATCGTTCATCTATCTTCATTTACAACAAGTGTGATCAATAATGCAGCATTTGCATACACACATGTATCATAATGAAGAAAGAACAAACATACATTACACAATTATAGAATCACAACCATCACCTACCTCGAAATAAGCTTGAAACCCTAATAAACATGATTCTTCCCTTTTCGAATTCATTCCGCTTGTTCTTGGTCTACAAACAATCAATATAACCTGGAAATCAAAAAACAATCACTAATTTCCCAAATTACTAACAATTATATCAACCCTAGATCATATCCATGATCCCATTATCCAAATTAGGGCTTTTCCCACCATAAATTCTAGATCAAAACCTTCCCCCATCGATAATTAACCATTAGATTACATTTTACGGATTGAAAAATGGATTCAGGGAGTGAAAATTTTACCTTTAGCCTTAAGAATAGTGAAAAACTGTCAAGAATTTCCTAAGGTTCGTCTCCTTACTCTAAGAATTGAAAAGTGCAGAATAAAGATGTTTTGGGGTTTATTTCTGACTTAAGTGTCACTCCCTAGGTCCCATTGATACGGACAGACACCCGATGCCCTAAAGGCCCGAGAGAACCAACATATAACTCTTGCTTATCATACATGCAACAAATGAATTTATAAATCTTTGATGAGTAAATGTAAAATACCCTGATAAAATGCCAATAGAGATAGGCCCAAAATAGATATACTTGATTGATCGTTGAGGCCTTAATTACTAGAAAACAAGACATAATCACGCTTCACTTTGACATTAGTCTACAAAGCCTCTAAAAGATAGACACTTAGCTTATAACGGAACAGGACCCCATCATACCACTTAACTAATATATAATCTCAAAAATATACTAGAGACTCGGAAAAGCCTTGAAGCAACCTGTAGCTCACCAAAGGTAGTTGAGTATCCTATGCTTATATTGAGAGATTTTATTAGCTTGAGTACATGTACTTGTGGCATGAAAACAACATCCCCCAGAAGGGACGTTAGTACAAAAGAATGTATTGAATATGTGAGGCATAAAGTAACCATATGTAAAATAAGAGCTCAACTGAAATCAGGTACAAATGCACAAATATTTTGTATAGATAAGATAAGATACTTGAGGAATCACATACCTTACATTCACCTCTGCTTATACTTGAGGAATCATGTACATTACATTCAACTTTGCTTATACTTGGGAAATCAAGTACATTAGATTCTTGGCTTTAAGTTTACTCATCTTTTCTTTATAGACTTTGTAGCATGTGACATAATGACCAGTTGATCAGTGGTAGGAGAGGATGACCCATGCTAGGCATTTTAACCCCTGGGATGTGGTCCTCATAAATATACAAATTGGGATCGACCCATGCTAGGCTTTTAGCCCCTAGGCTGCCACCCATAATAATATAGATTGGGATTGGCCCATGCTAGGTATTTTAACCCCTACACTGCCACCCATAATTATATGGATTGGGATCGGTCCATGCTAGGTATTACCACCCTTGAGCTGCCACCTTTAAGCACAAGAATTAGGATCGACCCATGCTAGGTATTTTAACCCCTGAGCTACCACACATAATTATATAGATTCACTTTACCTTGTCTTTTTAATCTTTGAGATTATTCTTTTAATGGTCATGACTCTTTTGAGATTTAGGACTATATACTAGTGATGTGGACATGTGGATAAATTAATTGAGGCAGAAAACAATAAAATAGGAAGAAAATGTAACTTTGTTGTGCTACTTAGGAACTTATATGACTCGTGAACTTCATTTGCGCACAAAGAACATATAGAGATGATCAACGAAGGTGTGTGGCAACTACCTTACAAGTAGTAAATGATTCCTCAAGATGTATAGCAGTTGAGCAATTAATTGTTCTTACAAGATGGTTCATTTAACAAACGTTTGGACATTTCGATGAGGGCATTCGATAACTTAGCACTTAGTAGAGACTGTAACTTCTCAAATGTAGAGGCAAGGACTATATAATATGATATGAATAGCTAAACACTTAGTATACGATATCAAATGAAAGAGTACATAAACATCCAAACTAATGAAGCTCGTGACAGAACCCAAATAAGGGTTCCACATAAGGGGACATAAAATGAACAATGGACATAATATGCATCTGACATATAAAAACATGTATCATGTATAATGTAGGATCTAATTGACTCAATGAACTTCATTTGACTTGGTGGATAACTCATGAAACTTAATGTTTAAAGTACATTTGTCAACTAGTACTTGGAAGAATAAACATACCAATATTGGATAATGAACACGTATAGAAGTAGTCTAACATATTTTGAGAACTTGGACGGTATAAGGAGGACCATTAGCTATATTGGAGATTGTACACCCTCACATTGTATCTTTTATCATGAGGATAACTTAGAGATCTCAATTTATTGGTACACAAATTATAGGACTTCATGCCAAAAGATATGAGATCAAATAGCCTTACCTTGTTTCCCGACCAATACTATGTGGTACCACGAATCAGCCTTTCCTTTGAGGCGTTACCCTGCATTAACAGCCTTTCCTTTGAGGCGTTACCACAACACTATGTCGAACACCTAGCGGGCATAAAGCTCTACAATTCATAAATGGTGTTTCAACACCCAACAACCTCATACTTACAAACAACACTCTCACTACCATATATAGGAATAAAACCATGCCTTTTACCACTAATAAACCCACCATCCACCCAATACTTCTCCAAACTTCACCACGTATAGACAGCCCCAAACCTTTCTAAAATAATCAATAAAACTTCAACTCACTGCTTCCGATAATTTTTTCATGAATTTATTGTAAAACAAGTAGAGAAATCTCACGCAATCTGATATCTTTAGTGAGACAAATGGAGAAGTAACCTTACCTCAAATTGTGGAAAATTATTCTCTTAACTTGTACTCCTTCAATAGTTTTAATCACCCTTCACACTTGAACAAAATAAGAAGAGAAAATCTCTTATTAACAAAGAAAACATGAGAAGACAACTTAGGGAAAGGTCTGCACCATATTTAAACATGAAAAAACATGAAATATCATGGGACAATCAATCTAAACCATAAGGTTTCTACTTACCCTAGCTATAAATTAAGAGGGTTTCTTCAAGAAACCATGGAGTATTTTTGAGGTAGCTATGATAATCATTGAGGGAAAGAGAGAGTGTTGGAGATAAATTCCTTTTTTCCTATGCAAGAATTAAGATATAAATGAGCCAAATATGACCCTATAATTGTTGGCACTCCACCGCCTCTATCTTCTTCATTTTTGTCCACAAATTTCCAAGTAGGTGATCCACCTACTTGGCCATTTTTAAGCTGCTCAAATGTCAAACTAGGTGATGCAACTACTTGTTGTTATTAAATCCATAGCCATGGCAGGTGATGCAGCTACTTACCCTTATTAAGTTGGTCAAAAAGTCTAAGTAGGTGATGCACCTACTTGTCACCTACTAGCTTAATTTAGTCAAGCAAGCACCTCACTTATTTTATCTCATTCTCCAAATTCTAATCTTTTAATTTAAAGTTAACACTCAACTCTAAAATTAGCTTAATAACCACCTTACTTCTCGAGTTTAAATACTTTCATCAGTATTAACTTAGTCGTATACATGTTGAAATGTATGGGGTGTTACATCATCCCCCCTTTTGGATCATTCGTCCTTGAATGAGTGGTATAGCTCAAAATAATGTTGACTCTAGCATATCTGTAAAAAGGTTTTCAAAATTTCCTTTGTAAACGAATAAGCCTTGCACAACATTTAAACAACTGAAGCATACTTAATAGTCAAAAATAAAATGTAAGGCTCCTCCCTGCGACATACTTTCAGGTGAAACAATTCTATATGGTATGACTTGGCTTTATATCTTTTTACTTATACACTAACTTGAATTGGAACTTTTTTGAATATGCAATCCCAAGTATGATCTACACATTTGAACTTATGACGCATGGCTAAAACATTAAATGAATTGATGTTAACAAGTAGTTAGGTGATCCTATTAACAAGTGAATAGATGCTTGTGAATCTTATAATCAGGTAAAGAAGATAAATGATGTCGAAATCTCATGAAATTTTTGGAACAACATGGATTCTTGAACTTTATAGAGTTTTTCAATTTTTAAGTGGCCCTTTTAATCTCTTACACTCCTACACAACACTCTAACGGAGACTGAATTCTTAACTTTTAACCTTATAATATATTGGTGAAGGATAGACATTAGAACTTTCTCTAGTGACAAGTGCTCTATGACTTCAATATTTACGATAAGTTATGGGTCCCCTAAATGTTAACACTTCATAGACTGTGAAATAGTAGGTGTACGAGATATAACTCTTGAAGTAGCTCTACCTTAGGTTTTCTTTGGTCAGTTATGTGTATGTTAAGGTCCAACACATCAAGAGCACAACTTCCTTTCTGCCCAAACCTCATGAAGCTTGTAATAGACGTACTTTGTAAAAACACATGATTGCCAATGCAATACTCTATCTATCTTATGTTCCTCGCATCTTGAAAGGGCACCATGTGTTGCCATCCATCTACATGGACAAATAAACTACCCGGGTATTGTAAACAAGTAGGCTATGATCCATGTGGCATATATGGTCTATGAAGCATATAATAAGTAGACAAGTGACTTATGGTACATGTGATTCATGAGCTAGTAATTTATAATGTCGATACCATATTAAACATCAATATATGATGCTAATAAAATATGAACAAGTGATTTGTAGCACGTAATTGGTGAACTAGAACAAGGTCATATGAAATATATAACAAAAGCGAGAGCTTTATGAAGCAAATAACACCTACATGCAAGTAATCCAAAAAAGAATATGTAACAAATGGGAAAATAATCCATAATAAGGCATAGGACATGTAACATGTACAACCATATAAGCAACTAGAGCCTTTGCAAACAAAGAGACATAATATAGAAAGATTTTATCAAATCTTAAGTGCAAGGACACAATTTCTAGTTCTAACTCATTGATGGTGTAGTTCTACTTGTGTTTCTTTACTCATCATAAAGCATATGCAATTGTTCTCATGCCATCTTCCAGTGCTGACACATTATTCCAAGCGTCAGAACTCGCTCCTTTCTAAGTTGATAATAATCTAAGGTAAGAAACCATCTTTCTTTCATACAAATGATGCAAGTGTATTTAAGGGAACCACACAAGGTGAAATTTATCTCCTACAGAAGTGTCCTTTCGATCACACTCTCTGTTGTTGTAGGTATTAATACTAAACACCCAAAATTCAATGTCAATAAAAAATGAATTTTGTCTCTAATAAAAAAAATTGAAAAGTTTTTCAGAGAATATTTTTAGGTATGCCATTGGAGCTGGTTAAAATTAAAGAATCGATATTACTTTCTTACGTCAATATGTGATAAACATCCTCTGTAATAAGGGCACAATCTATGTCAATGTTTCTTCTAATAATCACATATGTTCCCTTCTTATACTACCCAAGAACTTTACTATTCTATAGTAGTCAAATATTATTCACCTTTATTTCTTATATAACGAATTATTCTCCTGCTTGTTATTAATCTATTCCTTCATCTACTCTGAATATCCTAATAAATCATAACTTATGGCTAACCCCTCAATATTTTCAGCCTAAATCCTTAATCATGTGTTCCTATATGACCAACACATAATAATGGTGGGGCACATATACTTTTATACAAAACAATTGAAATACTTATCCTATAAGTTTTTTTACAACCCAATGAGTCATTTAATTTAACCTGTTATATGCATATCTTAAAATTCAAGCCTGAAATACACAGGATGATAAATAAAAATATGGGATCTATCAGCCCACTTAGAGTATCTCTTGCAAATAGAATTGTTATGTCTTACCGAACTATGATAATGCCATATTTTAACTAATATAATTCCAGCTCAACCACTTCTATTTCTAATACATACATAATCCTAAAAGTTCTATGTATATTACTGACAAAATACTAAATGTACTTCATAGGATTAGATCCTATAATCATTGAAGAAGGAGTCGTATTTGAGGAAATTACAGACTCAAGAACCAATCACATTATTCTAAAAATCTTTATTAGGAAATGATGCAGCCCATCTCTATGACTATGTAACCATTTAATGAACATGCTAGATCATGCTCATAAAAAGAAAGATATTATAAGTGGTACTATTACAACGGTAGGTATAAGTAACGTAGAAACCTCTAAAAGCCTTTCTTTAAAATTTGATAACATGAAATGTTCCTCTGAAGATTGCCTCTAAACATATACAGGCCCTTGACCACCTTTGACCTTAACCGTAGTAGGTGTAATCTTGATGCCATAGATCATAGTACTAAGAATATACTACTTGACTTAATTCAATCGCACGATCTAGAATATAAAACAAGATGACATTTCCTAAATGTCTAAGCAGCCCCCTAATTATAAATGTGGCGGGCAACACATTCATAAGTAAGGCTCTACTAGACACGGCTTTGTAGACACCCTAAGATGACCTGCTCTGATACCACTTTTGTCACGCCCCAAGTCCCATTGAGACGGACAGGCACCCGATTCCCTAAAGGCCCGAGAGAACCAACATATAACTCTTGCTTATCATACATGCAACAAATGAAGTTATAAATCTTTGATGAGTAAACGTAAAATACCCTAATAAAATAACAACATAGATAGGCCGAAAATAGATATACTTGATTGGTCGTTGAGTCCTTAATTACTAGAAAACAAGACATAATCACGCTTCACTTTGACATTGGTCTACAAAGCCTCTAAAAGGTAGACACTTAGCTTATAATGGGACAGGACCCCATCATACCCATTAACTAATATATAATCTCAAAAATATACTAGAGACTCGGCAAAGCCTTGAAGCAACCTGGAGCTCACCAAAGGTAGTTGAGTATCCTATGCTTATATTGAGAGATTTTATTAGCTTGAGTACATGTACCTGTGGCATGAAAACAACATCCCCCAAAAGGGACGTCGAATATGTGAGGCATAAAGTAACCATATGTAAAATAAGAGCTCAACTGAAATCAAGTACAGATGCACAAATATTTTGTATAGATAAGATAAGAGACAACCTTTGATTATACTTGTGGAATCACATACCTTACATTGACCTCTTCTTATGCTTGAGGAATCATGTACATTACATTCACCTTTTCTTATACTTGGGGAATCATGTACATTACATTCTTGGCATTAAGTTTACTCATCTTTTCTTTATAGACATTGTAGCATGTCACACAATGACCGGCTAATCAGTGGTAGGAGAGGATGACGACCTTGCTAGGCATTTTAACCCCTGGGATGCAGTCCTCATAAATATACAAATCGGGATCGACCCATGCTAGGCTTTTAGCCCCTGGGCTGCCACCCATAATAATATAGATTGGGATCGGCCCATGCTAGGTATTTTAACCCTTGAGCTGCCACCCATAATTATATAGATTGGGATCGGCCCATGCTAGGTATTACCACCCCTGAGCTACCACTCTTATGCACAAGAATTAGAATCGGCCCATGCTAGGTATTTTGACCCCTGAGCTACCACCCATAATTATATAGATTCACTTTACCTTGTCTTTTTAATCTTTGAGATTGTTCTTTTGATGTTCATTACTCTTTTGAGATTTAGGACTATATACTAGTGATGTGGACATGTGGATAAATTAATTGAGGCAGAAAACAATAATATAGGAAGAAAATGTAAGTTTGTTGTGCTACTTAGGAACTTATATGATTCGTGAACTTCATTTGGGCACAAAGAACATATATTGACGATCAACGAAGGTGTGTGGCAACTACCTTACAAGTAGTAAATGATTCCTTAAGATGTATGGCTGCAACATCCCGTATTCTACATGTATTAGTTCTATTTATATGATGCTTATAAATTGCCTTGTGGTATAGTCATTGACTCGGTTTCCTATGCGACTAGTGACAATAGAATAGGTTTAAAGTGAACTGTCTATGGATTTTGATGCGACCCGATTAAGTTGACGTCGATGGAAGTATTTAAACTTGATATCATAAGGTGGTATTTGAGCCTAAAGTTTAAAGTGACATAGTGTATATAAGTTTTAAGTTAAGTTAAGGGTATTAAGGTCTAGAAATGGAATAAAATATTGAGGTGCTTTTGCTTGACTTAACTAAGGTAGTAGGTGACAATGTAACAACTCTCAAAATGAAGTAGGATAAAGTAGAGCCTCACATGGGTTTTATGCATTAATAACTTTTTGAAATAATGAAGAATAGCCTTTTTATTCAGTTCTAAATAGTTTGGAATTCAAACGTCAAGGGACGACCAAGATGTTCGGAAACTAGTATTTTGCGTGTTGGTGTGTTCTAGTATGTTGTTCATGTTTTTATGTGTTGTTTGGAGTCTAAAATCAGTGGAGGTGACCCTAGTGTCTTAATAAATATTTTTAGGGTCAAAACTTTCAGGTACGAATCCCCGGGACCACCCTAAGAGTCCCCGAGGATGACTCGAACCCTTGGCCAAACAAGCTGCCAAGGCAGCTTGAAGTTTCTCATGGAGGGAGCATGTCCGCGTCACGGACTATCTCCACCAAGGGCCAAAATTTTGGTCTACATCGCGGACATGTCGCAGACCCTACTGTCTCAAATTTAATTTCCAGAAACTTGTGGGAACACCTCCTAAAACTCAAGTTTGACTCGCGGACTTGGTTCCCGACGAAATCTGCAAAAATAAAACTCAAGTTTGACTTGTTTAAAAGGTCCAGCTAAGTGAGGGGTAGTTTGGGTACTTTGGGGAATTATTATAAACGGTTATTCTACCTATTTTAGGGTATTTTAAGTTGGTTAAAACCCCAAAACCTAGAATCCGACCCCATTCTTCAAATTGACCCTTCCCTCTCAAAATAGATTCTCTCAAAAACTCCATTGAAGACCTTGATGAAGCTCAATCTAGAAGATGGGTTCCAACTGATTTCTTCTTCAATTTCATGGGTCTTCAATAATTAAGCTATGGTAACTCTTGATTCTTGAATAACCTCTCATTCAAGGAGTTCTATCAAAGATTTTCAAAAGAGATTCAAAGACCAAAATTCCCAATTTTCAATCTAAACATGGGTCCCTTGTCAAACGATTTTCTAAAACATTATATTGATGAATTAATGTGGAATTAAGGTTTTTTAAGATAATTTTCAAAGGAATTCTTGGAGAACCAATGATCCCCAAATTCTCGAAAATTGGCCTATGATGTGGGTCTTTGTGAATATGATCTTTATTGGTAAAATTATGTTTAGATTAGATTGTATTGATGTTTCCTATGATTATCTATACTTATTCATGTTGAATTGTTGGTATATTGATGAGTTGAGAATTATGGCCTTATGGGCAAAGTTATGGGTTGATCCCTTTGTTCTAGAATTGTATTTAGACTATGTTCATGTTATTGAATTACATTGTTGATTCCTATT
>JAJOOR010026890.1:0-17257 GCA_036250505.1 Solanum acaule
TCTCATTGCCATTCTGTACACCTTATCAGGGTTGATGGTAAATCTTGAGCGAAGATACAAGCCCTAATATAACAGAGCAAAAGGTTACTCAGCTATAATTGTAAGAAGTACAGAGCATGCTCCGTCAGCAAGAGTTCAAAACATAGCTAGAAGACAGAAAACTGGGAGACTTTAATTATAGACCACACTGTTCAAAACACTACAAACTTCCTTAAAATAGTTCCAAAATTAAATATAGTCTCAACCCCCAAGCATGAAGGAGTCTGAGCTCCATATAATGTGCAAAAGTTTGAATGTTAACTTGGATTAACCATTTCACAACTTTGAAGTTCATAGTCCAAATATCATATTTTCAAAAAACCAATTATATGTTCATAGTCCAAATATCAAGGCACATTATGACATTAATACCAGCTAAGTCACAGTAAGGATGCAATTAGCATATTCAAAAGCTCAGCAAATACAACTCAAACAATGATGTAATTTCTAGAAAGACATGCTCATATATCTTATGCATCAACATAAAAGTACCGAGTTCAACTCAATCAACTACAAACAGAAACATGAGAAGAACTCACAGCAAATGCGACAATGGCGGAGGAAAGAGCAAGGAAGCCATACTTGGCCATGCCTTCAGACAATCCAATAAAAGTAGTAGCAATTCCAAATAGAATCCTCCAAAGCAAAATGCACACCATAATACCTGCTGCACCAAATAACACCATCGAATTCCTCTTCCAAAATGCCTCCATTTGCAAACCCACCGCACCCTTGTATCGCAAAGCCGTTTTCTTGGCAGCTTCAACCGGATTCTTCAACACATTTTTCCCCAAACCCAATCCGGAGCTCTTCAACGAGAAATACCTAAACCCTAGTAATTTCCTATTCCACAAGAAACTACCATCTGGGTCTAACTTCTTACTAGGGTTTTGCAAAACCCGCGGAAATGGGGAAGACGAAAAATGGGTTCTCTGGGTATTCGAAACCCATTGATTAACAGCAGGCTTTTCGATAATCTTGGAATGATTAGAAAGGAAATGAGATATACCACTGGAAGTAACATTTGGGTTCGAAAATTGATGGGGTTTTGATAAAATGTAGTGACAAAAGTTACTCAAAACAAACTTTGAAGATGATGATTTCGACATTTCCAGTGCTGATACAACTGGGATAGATTTAGATTCACGTAAAGCACAAACTCAAGAACACAAACACACAGAGAGAAAAAGGAGTTGATCTGATCACAACAACAAGAAGATAATTCTTCAGTAACTGAATATGAAAGTTGATTGTTCTTGAAGCGCCTCTACAGATTGTTTAGCTCTTCTCTACAGGCGTTTCTGCAAAATCTTCCCGGTCAGCGGTGTTGTCTTCACCAGGGAACTTTTTGTTGGTTCTAATCGCACCCTTGAGAATGAAGGCTTGACGTTTCTTCCCCCTGTGATTCGATAAATTTCACTTCAGTCCTTAAAGAAATGAAATTATAAGTGATTGTTTGATCATGGATAATTTTATTTTATTTTTTTTAAGTTGAATTTCGAAAGATATATTTTTTCATAAAATAATTTAATTTCAAGTTGAAATTCAGCAATTTTTTTTATTTTTTCCGGAGAGAATAATATTTGATGATCAGTGCTTAAATATTTATGTGTTTTAAATCTTAATATTTCAATTTAATATTTATCTTATCTTATAAGAGAATCGTAGGCATGTCTACGTGACACCCTTAGAATTTAGGAATTTACTTTTATGTTTTCCTTCGTACTTTTAAGTTTTTTACCCTTATTTTATTATTTGTACCTTTAAACTCATTTCTTCAACTATTATGTCCCTTCAGAATGTTATAACCCTTCGGATGTGCCTCTTTAGGAACTACCTATAAAAACTATGCAAATCATACCCGTTATTGTATCTTCTTCTTCATGACAAATTTCATCCCTAATTTCTGTAGAAGTTCGTCAATTCTTCGGAAGTCTACTTTGGATCTTCACCCAAAAAAATAAAGAAACAACACTATAATTTCTTTATAGTCTTTCCTCCATTCAATATGTCAAAAGAAAAACCATGTCAACTGCTCAATTCTTAAACAATTAATCACAACCATGACAATTTTTTTATTCGTAGCTACTTCTTTTTGTGAGTTTTTTCCTTATGTCATCACTTTGTCCGACAACTTACGTCAGTGTTTTATTCAATATTCTTTAAAGTTTTATCTTTTGCGAATTTAATTTGTATTGAATTACTTTTGTGTTTTTGGCTATGTAAACTTTTTAAACATTTTTGATTGACCAATATGGAATAAACACAATCCTTCAAAAAAGTTACAACTCTTTGAAAAAGTCACAACTCATCGGAAAAGTTACAATCTTTCAATGTGAAAAGGTGTCTGCTTTTAATATATTTTATAATATAAATAAATATAGTATGAAATATTTTTTAGGATTTGGCCTAAGGCTTTTGTTATTAGTCTTTATCTAGCTTCTTTGAGAAAACCAATAAATCGGACCAATGGTCCATAAAGTTATTTAAAAAAATATAGTATGAAATATAGAATATATACTAAATTGGGTGTTAAAAAGAATAAGAACAAAAAACTTAGAAACTTTGTGGTTTAAAGATGTGAGAGAATCCCTATATATATATCACGTATTTTTCACATATTGCTTTTTAACCTTTCACATTCTTTATTCAGAAAAAATTAAATGTTTCAGTTGCTACTTTTTTTATTCTTTGTTAATTGTTAATACATGAAAAAATTGGAGAGTCTCAACTATTATAACTATTGCTACTTGTAACCTTTCTTGATTCTCCTATTGTTTTTGTTCCTATACTTTTGCCCAGCTGGTGCCCTCCAAAATAATAAACATGTGATTATGTTTGTTCAAAATTCTTTAGTTGTTCTTTTTTTTCTTTTTGTCAAATATAATGTATTTCAAAAACAATTCAGTTCTATAAATATGATTTAAAAAGTTTTTGAAAACTTAAAGAGATCCTTTTAGTCAAAATTTTAGAAATAGCAAACATAATAGTCATACTTGTGTTTCATAACTATAGTTTCAATAATTGCGCTTCATAGTTATAATCATGTTTGCTATGGAGGTTGTGGTTTGTATAATTTTGTTTGTTTATATATTTCTCTTATGAATATACAAATAAAGTAAGTATATACAAATTTTGTATTTATACATTTAGAAATTTTTCAGAACTCTATTTGTATATTTCGCTTGCCAATATAAAAACATGATAATTTATTATGAATTTTTCATAAATTGTATACAAATAGCTAGGGTAAGTATATACGAGATTTTGGACTTGTACAATTATGAACCGAATTATACAAGTTCTGAATTTATACAAATCAGACGAATTATACAAAATAGGCAAATTAGTGAATAACAAGAATTGAGAAAATTGTACCCGCCAATTATAATTTTCTTAAAATATAGTTATAGTACCTAATATAGGCTAAATGTTTTTTATTCTGCATAATTGTCCCATCTTTTTATGATTTACTAGCTCTAGAATAATCAAGGAACACATATTTGAGAATATGAGGGGCTAATATCTTTCACATGATAAATTTAATATGACATATTCGGGGTGTTTATGGACAATGATATGAAAGAGCAAGGAAAACTAGCTGTTATTAGCTAAAGAATGGATAATAGGTCACCAAATTGAGTATCTTATACTTTGAATGCACATATACATAACAATAGAGAAAGTGATAATTAACTAATCTATGAAAAATCATTCAATATTGAGAAGCCAATTATATCAAAGAGTAAATATTATAATTGAAAATACGTAGAAGATAAAATTCATAAAAGAGTAAGAATTTTACAATCTTTTAAGTTATTAATATATGTGACAATACCGAATTTCTAATATTCAGTTATTAGAAAAATGATCATTCATAATCTTAATGAGGTCATGGTTTACCGCGTGAAGCGCAAGTAAGTTGTCTAGTATATATTTAAAGAGGATCCTCAATCTTGTGACGTGGTGCGACAACAAGCGAGGAATCCCTTTTTAACTCAATCTAAATTTACTCATCCCATCCACATCCGAAACTCAAAACAGAAATGACGTCTTCTACTCTTCAGCCTCAAGCCCACTCTTTGAATTTGTTCAAAATGAACAAAAACGACGTCTTCCCCTCTTTAGCCTCACACCCTCTCTTTGAATTTTTTTAAAACGAACAGAAACTACGTCTTCCCCTCTTCAGCCCCAATAGACCTCAACATCCTCTTTATTGATTTCTTTTGAACGCCCTCACACCCTCTCTTTAAAGTTGCTCAATACATCGTTGGAAATTCTTACGGCCTACACAATTCTCATGTATTTGTTAAGGTTTTGCCCTGATTTTCTTTCCTTGTTTGAAATTTATTTATTTTTAAAGAAAAGTTAAAATATTACCATAAATGCTTGAATTTTTTCTGAAAGGAAAATAAGTTAAAGTATTACCATAAATGCTTGAATTTTTTCTGAAAGGAAATTATAATTTTCTTTCATATTTGGTTTATTCTTTCCTTAGAAGAAAAGTTTAGAGTTCTATAAATTGAAGATCCCTATACTCAAAGCAGAACACAATAGAATTCACAATGTAGTCGTTTAGAGAGTTTTGTTTATGGGTGATTTTTCTCTCAACAGTTTTAATAGTTTCTTTTTATTAGTTTTTAATTATGTAGGCCAATTGGTCTTATCATATAATAATATTATGTCTTTTAGTATAGTTTTATTTGTCATCTAATTTATCGCCTTATGATTTGCAATTGTAAGCTTCCGCATGACGCCCTATTCACCTTCATAACCCAACAAGTGGTATTAGCGCACATGGTTCAAAGATCCGATGGTTCAATGATCCAATGTTTGAATGAGGTTGAAGACATGCTCAAGTGGTTTCAAATCAATTTGTAACTAATTTGATGATAAAGAAGATTTTTGTCCGGAGAAAAGATTAAAACAATATTTTCGACATTTTTGTTGCTGCATCTTTGAAAATAAAAATAAAATATTTTTAACCCATATATTTTAAATTTTATTTTTAATCATGGCAAGCAGCAGTGATGAAGACTATGTGAAGAACGAAGATATCATGCATGTGAAGAAAACGGATCAAGTTTTGTCAAGAAAATCCAGCCAAAAGGGGAGATTTGTTAGGGTTTTTCCCTGATTTTCTTTCCTTATTTAAGTTTTTTTTTTTTTTAAAGAAAAGTCAAAGTATTACCATAAATGCTTGAACTTTTTCTGAAAGGAAAATATAATTTTCTTCCATATTTGATTTTTTCTTTCCTTAGAGGAAAAGTTTGGAGATCTATAAATTGAAGATCCCTATTCTCAAAGCAGAACACAATAGAATCTACAATGTAATCGTTTAGAGAGTTTTGTTTATGGGGAGATTTTTCTCTCAACAGTTTCAATAGTTTTTTTTTATTAGTTTTTAATTATGTAGGTCAATTGGTCCTATCATATAATAATATTATGTCTTTTAGTATAGTTTTATTTGTCATCTAATTTATCGCCTTATGATTTACAATTGTAAGCATCCGTATGACGTCATATTCACCTTCATAACCCAACAGTCTTGTCTGTGCAACATATGCCACTACGATACCTACGACCAATCGACATGTCAAGTTCTCATGCCCTACGATTGAATTTATTTAACACGCTGCTTGAAGCTATTTACTACTCCTAACATATCATTTTAAATAAGTCTGTTTACTATTTCATCTGGTTAAATTGTTCTTAGAAAATTGAGTCTTTTTATCCATTATTTTCAGTTTTAGGTACTTATCATCTCCCTCTTCTTTTTTTACACTTTATTAACATTTATGTTTTTGAGTCGAAGCAAGGTTTTGTGATTCAATATATGGATTAGTTTAATTTTTATTTTTCATGCACGGTAGTTAATCTTAAGAGACATATACTTTATTATTATAATAATATGTGTTTATCTTCAAATTAAAGTAATATATATATATATATATATATAAAGAACATGTCTTTTTAATATGACTTTAGCATTTTTATATTCAAAATACTTCTGTATTCTAAGCATTTTCATATCATGTATAGCTACTATGAGCTTTGTAGATCTTGAGCTAGTATGCAAATATGCGTTTTCCATTTGTGGAATAGCTTTATCAATATGATGTAAGGCTAAGCGATGTTTCCATGATCTTTTTCTTATCAGATGTAAATGATATTGAATATCTTTCAACATATTTATATGCTACAAGCATGTATATAAACAAAATACTATTTTAAACATGTTATTGTATTGATTCTATCAATTATTTTAATTTTCCTATAGGTACTAAGTATTTTCTAAATCAAAAGGACTATATAAAATATGATATAATTTGTTTTTGACAATAATAACTATGAAATAACAAGTTTTGCGTGTATACCTTCCTCATTTTTGTTCGGTGAATAGTCCTTATCACTACCGCAATAGTTCTCCTTCAGACTATGAACAATTTTTTCGCCTTCACGACCGCAGTCTCAAGGCTACTTCCCTACTGTTCCTCCCTAAGGCTGAAGATCGCAACCTTCACTTAATACTATTCATGAAATTTAGAGAAGAGAGGTATATAAACCAAACTGTTTATTTCATACTATTATTCTCATACACAAACCATATATATTTTACATATACTTAAGACATATTAGAAAATACTTTTCCCTGATGGGAGAAGTTTCTACTCACTCCTTAAGATACCTAGCATTTTTCTCTAATGGGTGTTTTTTTTAGGAAAATCTAGTCTATCTCGAAGAGTATTTTTCCTCTCCTTTTATAGATACAAGGAGGGACTTCTTACAATTTTTCTTTTCTTTAGGGACCTCCCTATATTATTACATAATTGTTCTTGTAGTCCTTTGCTGATCACTTTGAAGGATAAGAATGGCCGACAAGGTGATAAGATTTCTAGACCATAAGGTGCGCTTTGTAAAGTACATGTCTTTATCTTCTTTTTAGGATTCTTTTTACGTCTCTTTCTTGATGACGTAAGTGCTTACGTTTCTTCGTTTGTCTACATCTTTGCTGCTTTTAGCTGCTTCTGGATCTTCGTTCAATTATTCTTCTTCATTTGGTGAATGCCTGTGTTCAAGAAATTTACAGGCTAACTTCCAAGTTTCTTCTGTTGCTTCTAACCTGTGAAGGTCAAAATCAAGAATTCTTTCTCTTAAGATTTTTGACTTAGTTTTTCCCTTGGTCAATAAAATCCAAGTAGATGTACTATCCAATACTTTGTAATCTTCTTCATAAAATCATTTGAGAATAAAATACAACGCTTTGATTCCCAAAGCTCTTCTAGTTTGGATCTATTTTTTGTTTAAATGGGGTAATTTTTTGTCAACTCATGTGGCTTTGACGTTAAATTTTTTTAATTTTTCCACTGTGATGTAATTAATCGTTGGAAAAAATAACTGCAAGTCTTTGCTTTTCATAGCTATGCTAAAGAACCGACAATAAACACATTCGCCTTCAGCGTATTGTTGAATCGATTTTACCAATTGTGATGGTAACTGGGATAATTCTTGTAGATCTGGATTGGCATAGACCCGATCTAGATAACCAAATTCGAATAATTGGGCTGTAAATTCCGGTGACCCATTTGGGAATATAGAAATTCGTGGAAACAAGCTAGTTGTTACTAGAACTCCATATGCTTCTCCACTCTCTGGAAGATTATAGATATATCTTGTAAATGCAAGATATTCTTCTTCTTTTGGATGTTGCTTTCCCACCTGAAAAGATGAAAAAACTTTTGTTCCCGCAAGAACTTTGTTAGTGCTGCTTTCTGGTTTCCCAGAGATAATTCTTTTAGCTATTGTTGAGGACGTGCTTTTTTCTTCCTTAAAAGAAGTAGCATCTTTTAGTTTTTCACTTGATCGGCTTTTCCCTTTGTCCTTAGGCTTAGGTTTTGGCATCTCCGTGCTTACCGTCGAGATGTTTTTAGCACTAGGTGCTAGTGGGACATCTCCTACCACTTTATTGGGATTAACATTCCCTTTTGGATTTGAATTCCGTTTTGGACAAACATCCAAATGTTTACATAGGAGTAAAACTTCACTCATATTTTCTGCTTGTTTAGTACTGAGCTGATTAATCTCGTACTGCATCATTCTTGCTTGTTCTGACAAGCTTGCTAATTCATCTCGAATTTTAAATAATTTATTGCTTTTGTCATCTATGGACTTATCCACAGTCTGCATTCTTTCATATATCTTGTTGACCAGGATTTGTGTCTGATTGTCCATGTTGGACGTTTCTTGATAAGAAATATGCAAGAGAATTGTCAATTCCTTTAATATATTCAATTTTAAAAGAATAAAATGACAATAAAACTTACCATCGATGTAATCTTCTGTATTGAGGATCAGAAGAAAGCTTGTTAAATATTAGTCCTGACACCTGTGTATTGTCAGTTCGGATGATGAATTTTGTTTAGGTAAAAGAAAAGTTGAAAATTTTCTTATTCCTTGAACAATTGCTAGTAATTCTTTTTCATTAGTTGAATATTTGACTTTGGCCTCGTTAAACATTCCGCTAGTGTATCTGCAGATTTCGTTTAAGTCCGTTTGCAGTAATGCTCCCCAATGATAATCGGAGGCATCTGTTTGTAGGATTAGATTGTCTTTTTCGTCTGGTAATCTAAGCTTTGGTAATTTGCACATTCTTCTTTGAGTTTTTTTAACACATTGTGTGTGTTCTTCAGTTCATCCAAGTCTATTGGATTTTCTTATCAATTTTTGCAGTATATTCCTTTTCTTTGCTAGATCTAGAATAAATTCACCTGCATAGTTAAGTCATCCTAGAAATCTTTGTATTTCCTGTTTAGTTGTTAATTTGTCAGGAAATTCTACTATTTTTTTAGAGATGTGAGTTTGTAATTCTATTCCATTTTTGAAATAATCATTCCTAAGAATTCTATTTCATTTTTATTTATCTCTGCCTTTTTTTGGCTTAAGATGATTCCATTTTTGAAACATATTTATGAAAATTCTTTCAGATGTGTTAGATGTTCTTGATATGTTTTAGAACATATTAGCATATCATCTATGTAGACAATTATAAATTCCTTTTCAGAAAATATTTTATCCATCTTTCTTTGAAAGATTTGTGGGGCATTTTTTAATCCAAATGGCATTACTATCCACTCATAGTGACCATTGGGAGTGCTAAATGTTGTTAAGGGTATAACTTTTTCTTTTAGTTTTATTTGTCAAAAATCACTTTTGCAGTCAAATTTAGAAAAATATTTTTTTCCTTTTGCATGGTTGATTAAATTGTTTTTATTAGGAATAAAATATCTGTCAAAAACACAATTTTTATTTAATTCTTTGTAATTTATGACCATTCTAGCTTTTCCTCTTTTTATTTCGGCGCGTGGTTTCTTACCATAAATGCCGGACTGCTATGAGGACTTCTACTAGGTCTGATTAATTTTAAATTAATTAATTCTTTGATTTGAATTTTGAACTCAATTTTGTCTTCTTCTTTATAGAGCATTGGTCTTACTCTAATGATGACGCTAGGGTCGTTAAGAATTAAATTAGCCTTTTCTTGATTTTTTTTCCCATTTTTCTAAGGGATTCTCTTTCAAGAGTGTAGGAATTTTGTTTTCTTGGGACTTTAATGAAATATCCACAAGGGGTTTTAAGGCTTATCATATATAATATTTGATGATAATCCTAAAATTGTTGGAGAAAATCATTTCCTAATAATATATTTGTTTCCAGTTTATCATAGACAAATAATTTATTTATAGAAACAATCTTAGATCCCAAAATTATTTATATCTTTTCCTTTGACTGTGATAGTCTTTCTTTATTACCTGTAATACTGATCATTGATATGTTATTTTTATTGATATCACAATCTTTTATTAAAAAAGATTTTGCTAAACTAGCTTCGGATCCATTGTCAATTTGACAACAGGTTGTTAATTTAGTATCATAGAGAGTTATTTCTATGAACACTGATACCCTAAACAATGTTTCTTTGGGCATGTTTAAATTTTTGGTATGAAACAAGTTTCATTTTTATAGCTTATTTCTATTCCTTCCTTCCTTATGTTGTAGTCATTTAGACTGATAAGGAATATGTTTCCTAGAATAAGATTATGATCACATTCGTGATTAGTAATATAACAAGGTACAATTATTCTGATTGTGTCTAATTGTATTGGTAATTGTACCATTTTTTTACAATTGTAACTGTTACCTTCAAAGATTTTATATGTATAAGGTATTCTTTCATATATTGGCAAACCTTCTAAAATAATGCCATTGACATGATTGGCTGTGGCGCCAGTATGTATAAGCATTTCTTGTTTTATCCATTCCGTTCCATTGAAGATTCTTCCTAATATTTTAGAACTATTGGATGTTTCAAGAATTCTCTTAGAATATCTATGTGACAATTTTTTCTTTATAGAATTTCTTTCATATTCTATTGAAAGTTTAGGGTTATTAATTGAACTTCCTATTTCTTGTGTTTTTTCAAATCGAATTTCATATTCATCTAGAATTTGTGCATGTTGAATTTCTGCTTCTATAATTCTTGCAATTCCTGCACATTCTTGATCTATTTCGATCATTCCCTTATTTTTATAAACATTTCCATAATTGGAACTTGTGATCGTATATAAAGCCTGGTAATAAATGCTCATAATATGATTACCTGGTTTAAATAAGTCATTTCTTTTAACATGAAAATGCAAGCTTAATGCATCATTAAAATCTGCATCTTTAAGCGATATACTATAGTTGGGATAGTATGTAAACAGGAGTTTGGTATAGGCTAGGTTACCTTCTATTATACCAAGATTTTCTTCTCTTGCATTTATGAATCTTTCGTCCGAAAGATTTACAACAATAGGGCAATTAATCCTTTCTTTGAAAGTCGATTTGACTAGTATTTGTATTCCTCCTAAATGAACATAATTCATTTTCTTTTGTTTCTTTTCAGGAATTTTCCTAAGGATTTGTTCGATCATTGGTTTAGTTAACAGGTTTAGTTTATGTCTTCCTGTTGTTTGGGTAATTTCTATTACCTTTTCTACTTCCTGATATTCATGATAGGAAATTTTGTTTCTTGCAAACATTATTTGCATTCTGTTGAATATATTATCCTCAGTTTTGAGTTTTAATTGTAATCCTTGGATTTTCTTAAATAATTATCCATCAAAAGTTGCTTTTAGGGCGTATCCCCTTTGATCTTCTTCAGTTTCTAAGATTTGAACCGAATTTTCTTATTTTTTTTGTATTTCTGTATTCATTTAGTCAGACTCTTCTTTTGAGCTAGATGAAAATTCTTCATATATTTCTTCATAGAAGTCATCACTTCTTATTGAGGTTATTGATTCGAGATCTAAATCAATTTCTTGTCTATCAATTTTTGATATTTTTACTCTCTTTTTGTTACATTCGTAACTTTTATGTCTTTCTTCTCCACAGTTGTAGCATTTGCATTTTTCTGTAGATTTAGGTCTTTTAAAAATTTTCTTCTTTTTATAATACCTTCTTTTGGGTACGTAATTTTGTTTTGAAATATTTTTCCTTCGAATTAACCCTTTTTTGTATTTTCTTCATTTTTTTGTAGGGTTTATTATCATCACATCCCCATTGAGTTGCTGCATTAGTATCTAAGCAGTATATTTGAGTATTTATTCTTTTAGCTTTTCTTTGTATGTTGTATGCCATACAAAGTTGTCCAAGTCTATTTTTTAAAAAAGATATCATTTGACCAAGAGTATCTCTTTCAATGTTTTCTTTTTCGTATTCTTCTCTGAAGTATTTGGCCAAAAAATGAGGTAATTTTTTAAAGTATTTTTCAAGGTAAGGTAACATTTCCTTACTACTGTCACATATTTTGTAGTAATATTCTTCGAATTCACAAGTGTATTCTTGAATATAACTCATTTTGCAAATTTGCAATTTTTCTAATTGCTCTTTTGCAATTAACCTTTCTTTTTCTCTATTTAGGGTGGTAGTTCCTTCTCCACCTAGAAATTCATTTCCTATGAATTGTACAAGGGTTTTTATTCCTTCCTGGAGGGATTTTTTAAATCCTTCGATAGTATTATTTTTGATGATTCGTTTTGCATTATCTGACAATCATGTATACTAGTTGCTTACTTTTCCAATGAAAGTGTTTATCATAATTGTATGTTTTTCCTCATCAGAATAACTTACTCCTTTTCCTAGTAGGAAGAAGAGAAATATATTCTGAGCCCATATATCTAGATCTAATTCTGGTTCTCTTTTACAATTTAGATCTAAGAATTGGGTTGATCATGCATCTCCACTTGGGAGTCTGTTGGGCATATATTTAGATTTGCTACATTATGATATTGGCTTACGAAATCTTTATTCTTTTTTGCTTTGGGTGCGAAATTTCTTTCCATATCTACCTGTTGCCCGATTTCTTCTTTTATGGATCTTGATTCATCCCCTATTTCAAATCTTCCTTGGGGTCCTCCTGTTTCTCCTTTGTTCATTAAAACTTTTAATTTTTGATTTGAAAGATCAAGGTCTTCCATGGCATAAACTAGTTCATCTAGTTCATTCATTTTGTTCAGGATTATTTCCTGTTTCATTTTGTTCTATTTTTGTTTCTTCTTCCAGAACCTCTGTTCTAGGTTGTTCTATTTTTTCATTTTTTCAAAAATTCTTGAATGAGTTTTTCATCAAGGCTTCCTTTTTTATATGAACTTTTGTTTGTAAATTTCTCAGCTAAAAGTCCATTTATGTATTTTTGACCAACTCTTTTGTCAAATTTTTCTACTTTTTTTATTATGTTTGTAATCCTACCTGGGATATTTTTTTTTAGAGTTATTATTTTTATCTCTATTAGCTTTAGTCTTAAAGTTATTTGTTTATGACTTTCTACTAAATCATTTAATACATTAGCTTCTTTTAAGCTCATTTTATTCAGAGAAATAATAATTCGATGTATCTTGATATAATATTTCTTCGCAATCATATATTGAGAATTCAAATTATTCTCTATATTTTTCATCAATGATGAGTTGTAAGATCATTTCTTTTAGATCTCTATTTAAATTAATTACATTTAGTATAGTCACTAAGGTTTTTTCTTCTAAATACCATAAATGTTTAATCATTTTTAGAGTTTAATTTTTGCTTATCTCCATGGCTCTGATACCATTATGTTCTTGCTGTCTTTGACACAGTATGCAGAATTTCAAACAAGTCATGTTGTATAAAAAATCCTAAAAAGAAGATAAAGACAGGCACTTTACAAATCACACCTTATGGTCAATGAATCTTATCACCTTGTCGGTCATTCTTATCCTTCAAAGTGATCAGCAAAGGACTACAAGAACAATTACTTCTCTGAAGTATTTGGCCCAAAAATCGGGTAATTTTTTAAAGTATTTTTCAAGGTAAGATAACATTTCCTTACTACTATCAAATATTTTGTAGTAATATTCTTCGAATGCACAAGTGTATTCTTGTATATAACTCATTTTGCAATTTGCAATTTTTGTGTATATCTTCCTCCTTTTTGTTCGGTGAATAGTCCTTATCACTACCGCAGTAGTTCTCCTTCAAGCTATGAACAATTTTTTCAAAGAAATAATAATCCGATGTATCTAGATATACTATTTCTTCGCAATCATATATTGAAAATTCAAATTCTTCTCTATATTTTTCATCAATGATGAGTTGTAAGATCATTTCTTTTAGATCTCTATTTAAATTAATTACCTTTAGTATAGTCACTAAGGTTTTTTCTTCTAAATACCATAAAGGTTTTATCATTTTTAGAGTTTAATTTTTGCTTATCTCCATGACTCTAATACCATTATGTCCTTGCTGTCTTTGACAGGGTATGCGGAATTTCAAACAAGTCATGTTGTATAAAGAACATGTCTTTTTAATATGGCTTTAACATTTTTATATTCAAAATACTTCTGTATTCTAAGCATTTTCATATCATGTATAGCTACTATGAGCTTTGTAGATCTTGAGCTAGTATGCAAATATGTGTTTTTCATTTGTGGAATAACTTTATCAATATGATGTAAGGCTAAGCGATGTTTCCATGCTCTTTTTCTTGCCAGATGTAAATGATATCGAATATCTTTCAACATATTTATATGCTACAAACATGTATATAAACAAAATATTATTTTAAACATGTTATTGTATTGATTCTATCAATTATTTTAATTTCCCTATAGGTACTAAGTATTTTCTAAATCAAAAGGACTATATAAAATATGATATAATTTGTTTTTGACAATAATAACTATGAAATAACAAGTTTTGCGTGTATACCTTCCTCATTTTTGTTCGGTGAATAGTCCTTATCACTACCGCAGTAGTTCTCCTTCAGGCTTTGAACAATTTTTTCGCCTTCACGACCGCAGTCTCACGGCTACTTCCTGACTGTTCCTCCCTAGGGCTGAAGATCGCAACCTTCACTTAATACTATTCATGGAAATTAGAGAAGAGAAGTATATAAACCAAACTGTTTATTTCATACTATTATTCTCATACACAAACCATATATATTTTACATATACTTGAGACATATTAGAAAATACTTATATATATATATATATATATATATGAATCATTCAAAACACAAGATCAATATAACATAACAAATAAAGATTCATATTGTGTTCAAGCTGAAAATTATTTATTTGTAATGTGGAATCTAAAGTCATGAATTGGCAACGTCTATCCGAGTGTTCGTGGAGAACAATTCAATTCAAAATCAAGCTATTTAAATCTTTAAATCAAAGATTTAAAATCAAGCTATTTAAATACTTGAAGCAAAATCAAATTCAAGCTCAATAAATACTATATTCCTATTGGAAAGTATAAGTAGGGTATCATAGAAATTTTAACCAAAGATAAATATTATCACTAGTAGATAATTTCTTTTCATCTTAAACCTTTAGCACAGAGATATACACAAACAACTTTAATTTTATGAAAGGAAAAAAAATGACTTAGAGCTCATTTGGATAGGCTTAAAAATAGTATCAATTTTTAAGTCAAAAATAAAAAAAAAAGTCAAATTTAAAATGACTTTTAAGTCAAAAAAAAATAAAAATAGGGAAACAGTATTTTAAGTTATTTTTAACTTAGTCAAACACTTCCTAACTTATTTTAAGTCATTTTTTAGACTTATTTTAAGTTATTTTTATATTTGTCAAACACTTTCAAAAGTAAAAAACTGACTTAAAAATAGATTTAACCAATTTTTAAGTCAATCAAAACACTTTGTTACTAGCATCTTAGAGAAAGGAGCAATAAGAATATATAATACTTTTTTTTTGGTTTAAGAATATAATACTTCCTAGTTCCTACATGTAGTGTTAAAAAAAAAACCTAGCATACATATGGTTACTTTATTAATAGGAACCTTTTTTACAGGGATATCTTGCTTGCCACACAGGAAAACCATATAGCTACAAGCTTTTGACTTAAATCCTGCCAAACAAAGGATTAAATAATACTAATATTGTCAGAAATAAATATTTTTTTCATCATGAATCACTGAAAAATTGATGTTATATAACATCAATTTTTTTAAATTTCCTGCTAAATTAGCTCATGGAGAAATGCATGGTGGAAAATAGTTTCTCATTGAAATAATATGAAGTTTCCTATTTTTTTCATATGAAACAATTACTATTTTTTTCTTTTCATACTGATTCAATCAAATATCTATGAGAATAATTAGTGAATATTTTTCAATGAAAAATTAAGTGGAAAAATAATTATTTATAGTAAACATAATATTTAGTGGCAATTAAACTATTATCAATAACTAATTGTCTTTAAAAGTTATTTTTGATGTAGTACAATTAATGTGAAATAGAAGGGGTAGGTATTACTAGTTATTTATAGCAAACATAATATGATAATCTAGAAAAATAAGTTACTCTAATAACATTGAAGTTGGGTGTGTGCATTTCATTTGTGTTGGAGATGGGCTGAATCATAGATGCAATCTCTTTCTTTTGAGTGTGTTTTGATATTGGGGTGACAATTAGGTGGGTTGGGCAAATTTAGGCGAATCATGATGGGTTAAGATAATAATTGGATCAAGATTTAATACAATTTAAATTTGCTTGGGTCGAAATGGGTCAGGTAATGAATTATATAACGACTCAAGATCCAACCCAATCCAATCTAATTTTTATTAAGTTCAAATGTTTTATTTATTCTTTTAAATTATTTTAGTACCTAATAAAATTATTTTATTTTTTATTATGACTATATATAATATATCTTGAAAAAAAGAGTTTTAAAAAATATTTTGACAAGATTTCTCATGAGTCAACTCGAATTACATATCAATTCAATTTTCAATGAATTTAAATAGATTAGATCAAAATGAATTGAATGAGTTGTGTTTGATTTTTCATGGCTTTGCTTAGACTACACTCTAATCTTGATTAATAGGTGGGCCGCTCCAAAGGAAAAATATCACATTTCTATAATTTTTTAGCGAACAATTTGTCAATTTTAACCTGGAAATTAATGCAATTTGTCCATTTTGAAAAATATAAATTTAAAGAGGAAAAGGTGCAATTTGTGCATGTCAATTTTATAATATTTTCTAGCTTGCATCACTCATTGTTTTTATGTGATAAAACATATAGATACTTATACACTAAGATATTTGCCAAATAATTCCTTTTATTAATCTGATATGTCCCAATCAATTGTCGTTGACAAGTGACAACCAATAATGCAATGCAAATGATTAGTCACTATAATTGTATCCATCTGCCATAAATTATTAACATATGTGATAATAATTATGCTTTAAATAAGTCTTGTAAACTAATTCATGTTAATTGCTAGTTTAAGTGGTAGTTCACTAGTTTAAAATAGTAGCATTTGTTTATTATTGGATAGCTTTAAACTTCTAATTTAAATTTGAGCGGTTTGGCATTATTAGCTCAAAGGGAAACGTACCTATACTAATTTAAATTCGTATTAGGTAAGATTTATTAAAGGGAGAAACACCTCTTATTAGAATTTTTTTCAAGTAACTTTTTTTTTGTGTGGAATTGGAAACCCAATACAAGCCAAACAAAGACAACATAATATTTTTTTTGGTGTTATTTAGAAAGCGGTCGAGGCGGTGTCAATATCGGAGAAGGATTTTCACTAAGGATGTTCAATATATGAAGGAGTAAACACACGAACTATCTAAAGTATGGTTCAACATCTATTATAGTACTAT
>JAJOOR010026891.1:0-23187 GCA_036250505.1 Solanum acaule
AAAAGTGACTAATTATTTCTTGATTGTTTAAATTGACAATTAATCTTGGACATCTATTTTTAGTATACCTGCCAAACAATTGTGGACGGAGGGAGTATCTAAAACTAGGAACAACCATAGCAACTACTTGAATAATAATTTTAAAAATAAACTTTCTAAAAATCAGCTAAATTTGACCCGACCCCAAAGTGAAAAACACTAATCCCAAAATGAAGCATTACCAAGAGGTGTTTTTTATATCATCAGATCCAACCCAGTCACTATTAAAATATCATTGGAGTTAGAAATTCTAACTTTTCCTAAATTTGATGTTATATGTAGGTTAGAGTTCTTTTAAGATACCTAACCACTCTTTAAAAATTAGGACAAAATACTCATTAGCACTATTTAAAAATTAGGACAAAATACTCACAAGAAATAAATGACAGGTCTTATTGCTATTAGATACATCAAGCATCGAGTTAAGCTTCAATATACTCCTTCATCAACTAATTTAACTTCATCATTCCTTTTTAGCTTTTCTTTTTTGTTCATTCAAGGACGTACAACCTTTTTTCTTCCGTTCTATTTTTCTTTTAGACTTTATTTTTGTGATAAATAATGACTTCATCCGGTATATTTTTAATAACCATTATCTTAAAGTAAGTCATCTCTCCAAGATTTATCATCTAAAAGACTTTTACCATCTTCTTCTTGAATTCTTCAATTAGCATAATAAGTATTATTTTCTGTCACAAATAATTCATCGACATATAGAAAAATAATAAAAATGTTACAACCAACTTAATTGACCTAAAAGATCGATTCAATTAAGCTTTTATCAAAGCCTAAGTCTATCATATCATTATCCATTTGAATGTATCAAGTTGTAGAAACTTGTTTTAGTTTATATAAAGTTTTTATAAATGTAAACAATATCTTTATGTCATAGTACGTTGAAACCTTCTTGCTTCTTAATGTGCCTTGAACTTAGTGCACAAATTATATCTTTTATTTAAAATTTTACATATTCTTATACTTGTTTTTATGTACTTTACTGTTGAAATGTTATTTTGTAAGTTTTAGATGTTAAAATGGCCAAAAGAAGAAAAAGGACATAAAACTAACAGAAATATAGTGATTTTATTATTGTGAGCATCATGAGTCGTCTTTTTAATTGATTTTATCTAAAAGATATATCACTCTCTATGCCAGACGAGAAAAATAGAAAAAAGATATACATCCTATATTTATTTATTTTATACAATACAAAGAGAGTGAAACCTCTCTCCATGCCACTTGATACTATATGAGTTTTTAGATAGTAAATACTTTAAGTTCATGAAAAACAATAACATCCTTTAATATAGTATTAAACTAACCTAACGTGAATAATTTAGGAAAGTTTGAGGTATTAACTCTATAAAGTATAATACTTCCTTTTCAATTTTGCTTGTCACTTATTCCTCAAATAGATTTTCATTTTTACTTGTCATTTTTAATATATCAAGAAAAGACAAAAAAATAAAATTATGTTTTACCCTCACCATTCAATACCTATTCTCCAAATCCTAATCTAAGTATCATTTAATAAGGATAGTTTGGTAAAATATATATATCAATAATTGTTTTTTTAATGTGTGTGTCAAGTCAAATAGTGACAACTAAAAGTGAACAGAGGGTAGAGGGTGTAATTACTGTTATGCATTTTGTGTTTCGTCATTTAGAAGAGAATTATCCACAATAATGTTCAGGTGCATATATTTCTCATATCCTAGAAGACTTGCTAAATAAAAACTTGACTCTACAAGAATAAAAAAAATACCTACATTTCAATAATAATAATAGTAAACAATATTTGATGGTTAATCGCAAATTTCTGTGCTAATTAAAATTCAGTCAGCTTGAGTGTGCTATACTAAACTAGTGGTCAAATGTTGGAAAATTGTGTTAGGTAAGATTAGAGTGAGCAGTGGAGTATGCATGATTTTTTATAAGGGTGTCACCGTTCAAATTGAAAAACAATAAGTAAAATAATGTGACGTCATATTTTTTTTTGAAAAAAAAAAAGGAATAAAATATGAATAAAATACAATTTGGGCTCACTACGATTCATTTTCTAAAAAGAAATATTTTAAAAAAATCATGAGATTATTTTTATTTTGAAATGTATTCAAAATAACTTTTTAAAATTAATAATATTAAATGTTCCATAATTGTTTATAATTAATTTTATTGGATTCAAAAACACGACATGAACTAAGGTGCCTAACCAGCTAAGCTAAGTGTAGGTTTGTGTCAAAGAGTGTCATTGTATATGATATATTCGGTCTTTCTCCTTTTGCCTTTAATTTTATATATATATATATTCACTAAATTTTTTTGACTAAACAGTGTCATGTGACACTCCTTGGACTTACATAGATTCGCCCCTTAGTGACAGGATCAGTTGTTGCAATATCACTTCCCAAAGGCCCTTCCTCTTTTGCATTTTCATTATGTGAATAACTTTCCTACTTTGAGATGTTTGATTAAAGAAAGATTGATTCATTTATTAACAAGATCGCTCCCATTATATAAAAATTGAAAAGAAAGAAAATGAAAAAGTTGTTGGTGCTTCTAGAAAAAAAGTGTATATTATAACAATTATCTATATTATATTCTAACGTGGCAATGACTTCTAATTTTAATTGAATATGCTCCACAATTGTGTATTCTTGCTTCTTTGATATATTTTAATGTTTATTTTGTTTACATTTTTTGTGTGCGCACAACTTGACCTTCAAATAAATGGATTTCATTAGTTGATAATCAACAATATGATCTCATCAACAATGATAAGTATTTCCTAGTACAGTTCAACAAGCCAACAAAATTGACTATCTCTAAGAGTCAATGGAATAACGCAATTTGAATGAAATAATTAATATTTTGAATATTGATACAACTTTCAACAATTCAAGTTTAGAATATTGCTACAGCTTTTATTAATTATGTGTTCAAAATTAAATATGATATGTCACTACATCAAAAATGATTTTTAGTGACAATTAATTAATGGAAATGACTCAATTATCGCTAAATATGTATTTTTAGCGGCAATTAATACATTTTGTATATGTCCCTAAAGCCATTAGCGACATTGGATCTAATGACACTTGATTAATATTGGTAAAGATTTTAACACTCTTTATTAATGTGTCTATTTATTGTCGCTAAAAATTGTTTTTGTTGTAGTGTGTTCTGAACAATGGGAAAAGACCAAATATACCTCCAAACTTTTGAAAATAGTGTATATATATATATATTTCTAATATATAGAAGAGAGAAGTGGTAGGACGATCAAAAGTAAAAATGTAATTTCATTCTAAACAAAAATCTATTAAGAAAGAAAATAAGAAAAATAAATAATTCTAGAACATCTTTCTATATATGAAGTGGATGATGATTAAAGGTAAAAATATGATCTCACGCGAATAAAAATCTATCAAAAATGATAATAAGAAAACTAAATGGTTCTAGAAACCTCTTTTAATTATTGATTTAGGTTAGTAATTTTTTCCTCTTTCGATATTTATCTATACATTTTTTTTAAAAGTTCCTACATATTTTTAGCTATCCATTTATTAAAGCTTTTTTTTTTTCTTTCTTTTTTTGTCATGACATTTTTAAATGTATTTTAATTTTATTTAAAAATATTTCTTTTATTTTTGCCTTGTTCTAAAACTACCAAGTGCCTTAGTATTAGACCATCACTTGTGAGGAAATAATCATCTTTAAAGTTTTTTTTCTTCTAAAATTTATCATTATCATTACTATTTATAATAATATTTAAACATTATGTCGTTTGCATAACGTTTGATCCTTCAAACGTTATGCTCCTAACTATGATTTAGGAGCATTTTTTTACCGTATAGATATAAATAATAAAGTTATTCTTTTGATGTGTCCCTATGATTTAGGAGCATTTTTGAAGGAAGAGTATAATGCTGTTAAGATTAACTGCTATCAAAATTTAAATTTTAATAATCGATAAAAAGTTAAAATAGTAGTAAAAATTAGATTTGTAGTACTTTTTCAAAAAAAATAATTGATATTTGAAATTTTTAGTTTTATTTTTAGAATTTAAATTAATTTTAATAAATCATAAATTCTGTTTTTTTTTAATAAATTCATATCTTCTATATATATAGATATAGAAGACATTAATTTATTAGAATTTGATGTTATGATTTAGAAAATGTTATTTCTAATATCATTTTTAGGCATGGACTTTGTTATTCTAAATTTTTTACTACATATAACATATAAAAAGTCAAAAAACAAAATACCCCCATCACATTTTAATCACATATATATTGGTAGAGTCTAATACATCTAATAAAATATTTTTAATATATCATAGGTTATAACATAAAAAAATTTAAATAGAAATTAAAGAGGAAAAAATATAAAATAAAGCAATCCTGGAGAATATTGTAAAAAATAAGCTAAAAGAAGTTGAAGCAAAGTGAATATGCTTTTACCTACAATCTAGCCAAAATAAAATAAAAATGAATGTTTAAACAATTTTTTTAGAATTTCTACAAAAAGTGACAGCAATGCACCCATCAAGTTCCTCATTTTTTAAATGATTAATCACAAACTCATTTGCTTTCACATATACACTTTTTTATTTCATAGATCAAATTAAATATTAAATAAATGCATAATAAATAAGAAAATATCATAACATTACAATCTTTAATAGCCCCAGCCCCCCAGTCCTCGAAATACTCTCTTTTATCTTCCTACTTATGCGATTATCTTGATGAAAAATTAAACTATACAATAACATAATTTACTTTACAGCTTTAACAATATGAATTAAAAAGGAACATGTTTTGTATGCAATTAAGATAAATATATAAATTTAAGTTTTGTTTAATGCAAAAAGGAAAAAATGATATAATATTGCAGAAAAATGATCAATTTAGAATAAAAAAATGAAAACAATTTAGAACCAAAAAAATATTACAACTTAGTAATTAGTTTATTGAAAATACATCAACACAAAATCTAAAAAACTTACCGAATCTGAAATATTCATCGCATGTTAAATTTGTCTTCTATCAAACTACAAGATTAAAAAAAATGCGGGTTAGATATAGTTTTGATGAATAAAAAAATCTGGAATAAGAGGACATGTAATTATTATAGTCTATAGAACTAAGAAATCAAATAGATAAATAGGTAAGTGACTGTCTTTATCATAGGAATTAAATAATAAGAAGTTACCTATTTGAGCAAAACCGTTTCACTTTATTTTTTCAAACGTTTGCAGTTGTCTTTTTCGTATTTTTTACTTTTTAGATTTTAAATTAATTTTGTTAATTAATATTGGATTTTATAAAAGAAAACTGCCAAGTGCAGATTCTCACAATGATAAAGGTGGAAAAACAGGTGGATTTTTTCTTCTTAAGCCCGCGTTTCTTTTCTTTTTTCTTTCAAACTGCAAATATATATTTATTTTTTTCTAATTTTCTTCATAGATTATTTATTAGAAACAAATATTTAATAAAAAAAAATTATTTTTACCCCATTTCCCCTATGAAACATTCAGTGTTTTCTTAATTTAATAAAGAAAGTACGAAAATAATTCATAAAAAGACTACCCCATCCCCCAAAACAAAGGATTCACAATTTTATTACTTTTTTTTGCAATATTTTTTATTCTTTTTTTGTTTAGAACGATTTAAAATTATTTATTGTTAAGTTGTAAAAAAGTACCTTTAAAATAATTTTAAAAATAAAATAGTAATTTATTATTTAATCATATTACATGTAATTAATTTTAATTATTTTAAAAAACCTGTTTTTTTGTGATGGTGACACATATAGATATAGATATATAGATAATGATTATTACTATTATATTATTATTAATATTATTAATTATTATTATTTTATTTTGTATACAAATTTTTCAATATCAATTTATAAATTAATATAATTTGAATTATGAAGAAGAAAATTCTTAATCAGTTTCCTATGTTTTAGGAATCCACTACTTCTCTTTACGTAACACAAAAAATTAAAATTTAAAAGATAATAACATTTACTCCCTCCGTTTCAAAAATAATGGTCTAGTTTGACACTTTGACTTGGAACGAAGTTTAACAAAAGAAAGAAGACTTTTTAATCTTCTGTTTCTAAATTAAAGTTATGTCAAATGTACCAAAATACCCTTTAATCTTGTGGCCTTAAACATGCCACGTGAAAAGTTGAAGTTAAAGTGTTACCAAAAGAGGAAAGAAATCATTCTTTTTAAACAAACTAAAAAGGAAACCAGATCAGTCTTTTTGAAACAGAGGAATTGCATAAATTTAAAACTAATCCCACTATCTTAAAATAATTAACTACACTTACATATGTCTTTTTTTTTTTTTTTTGAAAATATGTAATTTTGTATTTTTTTTAAAAAAAAATTATTTTTTGTGGTGCTGACACATAAGCACTATCACCTCTCCTTATATATATATAATTTTGTATTTTTTTTTTGTGGTGTTGACACATAAGCACTATCACCTCTCCTAATATATATTCATTACTTTATTTTATTATTACTTTAATTTAATTCTTAATATTTCTTTATTCATTATGCTTACCAAAAATGCCTACTTAAATATAAAAATTCAGTATTTAAAAATATAAATTAATTATTTTTATCTATATTTTGGCTCGAATTAAAATGCCTGAAAAGAAATAAGTGTGATAAAATTAAATATATATATATATTAGATTGAACTTAAGAAAAATAAATAATTCTAGAACCATCATTATTTATATGAAGTGAATGATGATCAAGGGTAAAAATATAATTTCACGCTGGCAAAAATCTACCAAGAATGATAACAAGAAAACTAAATGGTTCGAGAAATATCTTTAGTTATTGTTATTACTATTAACTCATTTTGTTTTTACTTCACTTTCTTTTCTTTTATGAGTTATTGTGATATCTATTCATTACTCTATTTTATCATTACTTTAATTTAATTCTTACTCCTTGCGTGTCACAACCCAAAACGAGTCATGAGTGACACCCACGCTTAACCTCCTAGGTGGGTGAACCAACAACTTCAACCCCAACTTATATTAAGTTTATCACGATTCAAAACGAGTCATGAATGGCACCCACAATACTTAACCTTCTAGGTGGGCGAACCAACGAATCCAATCCCAACTTATATTAGTCTATTAAATATCGTTTCCCCAAAATCTGAAAGTCATCACATCAAGGACATCTACCCTCAAAATATCAAGTCTAAGAGTATTGAAGATACCAGGATAAATATATAGAATAGTTTGTGTCCGGAAACTAAGGGCATCAAGCCATGACCAAGAGAATCCAACACGAGCTAGAAGGAACATCTCATCTGATGTGATGGAGATTGGCTAGAGCTGAGGGTGAGTCGAAGCTATCTGTACACTCGCTGCACTCCACAAGAGAAAAAGAAGAGAAACACAAGTAGGGGTCAGTACAGGGCAACATGTATTGAGTAGATGTCATTGACAGACTCAAATAGAAACTAATATGCAATAAGTGATGGTATTAAATCAACTATAACACTTAGCAGGTGGCAAGCAACAAACAACATGAACAAGTGACAACAACACCAAAACAAGTACATAATCAGTCACAATATCAAACATATGCATACGAGGACCCATGCCTCCACACCACGCTCATTTGAGAAATGGGTTCTTTGAGATTGAGTACATTAAGTTAATTCAATATGTTTTCCTTTAATGTTACATTGTCGGAACATGATACTCGATCGAATAATATTGTGTTGGAAAGTGACACCCGATCCAATAATACCATGTCAGAACATGACACCTGATCTAATAATACCGTGCCGGCTCATGACACTCAATCCAAATATATTATGCCGAATCGTGGCACCCGATCCAAATATATCGTGCCGACTCATGGCACTCAATCCAACAATAAAGTTAATTCATGTGTCACTCTTTATCATCTCTTTCCGTTTCCTTAACAATATTTCATTAAGTATTATTTATTCAAGCATCACTTTAATAGAACAAGTTCAAAATTATGGATTTCGCGGTCTTGAGATTACAGAACAATCACAACAATACATGAATTATCCAAACCACAACAACCAAGTACATAGAAAACTTCACAATATCACTCTATGAATATCAATCACTATTAAGAGTCTATCTATCACATAGAACAAATCATAACCTACTTCCACCGAAGAATCGAAGTCAAGCAAGAAAATTCCCCAATGCTTTTCCTTCCATCAATGCCTAAGAAGGTTTCCAATCTCCAACTGATACTAGGAGTGTAGTACTGGCCTAGACCCACATTTCCAACTGATATTAGAAGTTTCTTGGAATTGGCTGGTTATTATAGAAGGTTTGTCGATGGGTTCTCATCTATTTTGTCCCCGTTGATAAAGTTGACTCAAAAGACAATGAAGTTTCAATAGTCTGAAGCTTGTGAGAAAAACTTTTGAGAATTGAAAACCTGGTTGACTATTGCCCCAGTATTGACCTACCAGAGGGTACACAAGGCTTTGATGGTACTGTGATGCATCTAGAGTTGGACTTAGGTGTGTATTAATGAAAAATGAAAAAGTTATAGCCTATGCCTCTGTCACGATCCAGGGGTACACCCTAGATGTAACACGACGTACTTGACCCCGAAAGTTCTCATACAAGCCCTTAGCATATCATAAACATACGATAAAAGAAATGATGCGGAATTTAAAACTTTTATTCATACAATCGAAGTCTTTTATAAAAGCAAGCGGAAGTCTAACTTGTCTCAATTAGCCATCTAATACAATCTTTGAATCAACAATAGGGTCACAACCCTTTCAACATAATCCGAAACATAAAATGACTAGAAAGAAACTATCAATGACTCATATGTCCTCGAATCTTGAGGACTCACCACAAGCTAGGAGAATAATCAATCCAAGCTTGAACCAATAGAGAATCACCTTAAGAACCGAAACCTACACTTTGTGAAAAATGTAGAAAATATGGGTTAGTACAAAAATGCACTAAGTATGATAGTCATGCATAAAAATCCTTGAAAAAAAATGCTAAAAGGGACATTTTAGTTGAAAAACATGCATTTACCAAGTTTGACAATCATCATGCAGTTTTAGTGTAAAAGCATAAGTCACAAGCATATTCGACATATAAACCATCATAGCATAATAGAACCATTTCATAAGCAACCCTAAGTTATACTTGTGCAATGTATAGATAAAGATCCCATAATCCCATCTACACTAAGTAGCACTTTTAGGTCACCATAATCATACTTACCATTCTTTATTCTCATCTTTAGTTAATACAGACAACATATAGCAACGATCCAAGTTAAGCATTCATCATTTCATAAGTCATTGTACATTTGAGGAACACACCATAACTACTCTCAAAGCCTACTTGTGCAATGCATGCATGAAGTCTCATACCCCCACCCACACTAAGTAGTGCATTCTTGAGAAGCCATAGTTAATTATCATTCATTGTGGGGGTAAGCCTTAACTGACATAGACCATGTGAGCAAATCATGGAATCCGGTGTTACCTACATCGAAAAGGGTGTCCTGCTTGCATAAAATAGAACCATTAACATTTAGCTTAGGTGGATCCACTAGCTATAACCTATGAGGGCACTTAGTTTATGGGATAAGAAGATTGCTACTAGATACCTTGCCTCAATTCACATATGAGTATCCATTTCAATCAATATCCACTCGTGCTTAGCATTATTCCCCACAGAGTACTTGACATTTCATTACTTTAGTTCATTAAAATGGGAATAAGAGATTGTTACTACATATCCCGCCTCAACTCACGTGAGGGCATCTTATTGTGAGAAACCTTCCCACAACATGTCATTATCGAATATTCATAAGTGTATAATTAAGAATAACCTTTTAATCAACTCATCATCATTATCATAAACATATAAACTTCATTCATATTACATCAATAAGTGTGTGTAATAGCCTTTCAACAACATCACAATCACATCATAGCCATAATGACATTACTTTCAAAGTATTCATAAAGCATGTACATAAGCATTATGTTTATATAAAATTCTCATAATTTTCCCTTCAAGGACCATGGATCACATTCAATCAACACACCTAGAATTACTACATTAGGCATGAATAACAATATGATTAAAGTGATCAATTCATAACATTCATAATTCTATAACATTCTACAATCATCAATCAATACCCACACTTTAAGATCCAATTTGGGAAAATAGGGTAATTCATGGATTCTTGAGTAATTCAACTTAAAATCACATAAAATCATCAATATATCTCTAAACAAACATAATTCAATCATTTAATACGAATTTGAAAGGAATCCATGAGATTGAAGTCAAACCCTAACTTTTAGATTTTCTAGTTTTTAAATTGAGTTTGGAGGGACTCTATGGGTGAAGGCTACCCATAGATGAAAATCTACCATAACTTAATGAATAGTCCTCATGAAATTGAGTGGAAAAGGCCTCTACTTCAAACACTAGTTTGATCTTCTTCTTTTTCCTTGGAGTTCTATAGAGAAGATTTTGGGGGAAAGTTGGTTATGAACTTGGGGTCTTGGGATTTATGAGGTGTATGAGTTAGTTAATGACTTAAAACGTCTTATATAGGTCTATTAAAATAATACAAAATGACCCCACATCAAAATAACTAAAAGGGAAATTACCTAAAAAACCCTTACCTTGGCCGAGACTTGGACAATGTTGCAGGCACGACCCACGCCTATGACCCATGGACCATGGGTAGGATTCTATAGGTGGTGGTCTGCAGCTCCCCATTTGGGGTCTTGACCCACGAGTCACTCCCATGAGGCATGGATGGACCTACGCCTCGTAGGTCCCATTCGTGTCTCACTTGATTTGGGCAATTTTGGGGTTAGGCTTTAGGGTCCTCCTCAAGGACCGTTGGTTGGTCATTGGGGAGTCCTACTTTGACGTTTAACCCCTAAACCCCTCATTTTCGGGAAGCCATTTTACAATTCTAACCCACACATCAAACTCTAAAATTCTCACGTAGGACTCTAGTTTCACCTACTAGTTTTCTGGGTGTTACATTATCTCCCCCTTGGGAACATTCATCCTCGAATGACGATCTAGACACCTTACGAAAATAAAGACTCAAGATTAGCAGCCCATCATACATGAAACATCAAACAATGCTCAATTCAAGGGAGGAAACATCAACTCCGTCTCAACATACTCAATGCAACAAAAGGAAGTAGGAACTACATTTAACATCCCAGTATGCATGAAAACTTCAACATTTCTCAAATTGGAGGATTTACCTTCTCCAACTCAAAGCATACTCAACACAATATCATGAATCAAATTATGCAATTACTCTCAAAAGCACATTAAAGCATGTTCAACAATTCATTTCATGAAGCATATAGGCAACTCATACTACATGCATGACAACATGAGTTACACATAAATCATGAAAACTCATTTTCTTTCTAAACATGAATTCCATCAAGAACATGCATAACATAAAGAGATCATGGAAACACATAATCACACATGACTCCAAATCATGAAAAAAGCCACAAAGAACGCTTTGTCTCAAGCTAGAATAGGAATAGAAGAAAGAGATAAGGATATCAGAACTCTCAACAATCTTGCTATCTAAGCATACCATCTCCCCCTTGGGAGTAAACCCCTACTAAGGCTAACATCAAAGTTTAACAAATAGCATAGGGATCTTAATAAAACATTGCATCAAAAGGTAACTATCAACATACCGGTGCCTTCATCGGGAAAGACTCTCTTATCCTCTCTAGACCGGAGTGCATATAAGCGACCATACTTTGGAGCATTGGGATCCGGATCACTAAGAGAAGCTTGCTTGGCCTCTCTCCCTTTTGCCATGAGTGTCGATCAATCTCTCATCTTATGACCTTTCTTTCCACACCCAAAGCACCCATTTGTGCCGGCTAGGCACTTACCCACATGTTGCTTCCCACATTTGGCACATCTCTCAAAAGAAGAACCGCCCCCATTTCCTCCTTGAGATTTAGGGTTAGACACCTTATCGTTGTTGACCATTGGGGAATCTTGATTGGAGGACCTCTTTTTGAACCTTGGTTGACCTTGTTCGTCGGACCTAGCTCTTTTTGCCTCTCTATTCTCTTGAGTTTTGACTCCTCAATTTGTTGGGCATACACCATAATCCTAGAAATATTCATGTTATCATGGAGCATTATTGCCGTACGACATTCTTCTCCAACTAAGTCGGACACACCCGTCATAAATCTACTCATTTCATCCCTCGGATCCGCCACCATAGATGGAGCATACTTGGATAGTTGGGTAAATTTCAAGGATACTCTTGAACACTCATGCTACCTTGCCTAAGGTTAATGAATTCTTCCACTTTAGCTTCCCTCAACTCTCGGGGAAAGAACCTATTAATAAATGTTTTCTTAAACACCTCCCAATTAATGGGACCCGCTTCTACCAACCTATTTCTCTTCCATTGAGTATACCAAACTTGAGCCACATCCTTCAACTGGTAAGCGGATAATTTTTATTTCTTTACCGAAGTCACCCCTATGTCATTAAGTATCTTGTAAACCTCATCCACAAATTCTTGAGGATCCTCTCCCACTTTCGAACCAAGAAACTCGGGAGGGTTCATTCTAACAAAATCCCTCAATCTACAAGCCATGGAGTTCACATTAGAGTTCACATGAGTCCCAATATCTCTATTGGCTTGGGTTGAGTTGTCACGGCTTGGGTCAACATTATAAGAGTCGGCCTAACTTCCACATACGACATAGCCGGAGGGTTAACCGGAGCTTGATTAGCTTGAGGAGCTTCTTCATTGACATTGTTATCCTTCATTCTCCTTGCGTTAGCCCTTTGTGCATTCATATCTTGAAGACATAAAAGACGGATTCGGAGATGGACTTTATAGAGTTAAACTCTATAACACGACTTAAGAATAATGAAAGAAAGTGAAATTTTCTAACATCTTATAACCTCTCATTCATAAATGTGGCGCGCTTCACACTATGAACAAGACTCTACTAGACGTGCCTTATGAGACATCATCCTAAAATCATTCTAAACTTTGTTCTCTGATTACCAAGTTTGTCACGACCCAGGGGTACACCCTAGATGTAACACGATGTACTTGACCCCGAAAGTTCTCATACAAGCCCTTAGCATATCATAAACATACGATAAAAGAAATGATGCGGAATTTAAAACTTTTATCCGTACAATCAAAGTCTTTTATAAAAGAAAGCGGAAGTCTAACTTGTCTCAATTAGCCATCTAATACAATCTTTGAATCAACAATAGGGTCATAGCCCTTTCAACATAATTTGAAATATAAAATGACTAGAAAGAAACTACTAATGACTCATACGTCCTCAAATCTTGAGGACTCACCACAAGCTAGGAGAATAGTCAATCCAAGCTTGAACCAATAGAGAATCACCTTAAGAATCGGAACCCACACTTTGTGAAAAATGTAGAAAATATGGGTTAGTACAAAAATGCACTAAGTATGATAGCCATGCATAAAAATCCTTGAAAACATGCTAAAAGGGACATTTTAGTTAAAAGACATGCATTTACCAAGTTTGAGAATCATCATGCACTTTTAGTGTAAAATCATAAGTCACAAGCATATTCGACATATAAACCATCATAGCATAATATAACCATTTTATAAGTAACCCTAAGTTATATACTTGTGCAATGTATAGATAAAGATCTCATAATCCCATCTACACTAAGTAGCACTTTTAGGTCACCATAATCATACTTACCATTCTTTATTCTCATCTTTAGTTAATACTCATAAACAAGGAAACCTTCACATTTACTTAGTCATATCAAGGAAGACAACATATAGCAACGATCCAAGTTAAGCATTCATCATTTCATAAGTCATTGTACATTTGAGGAACACACCATAACTACTCTCAAAGCCAACTTGTGCAATGCATGGATGAAGTCTCATACCCCCACCCTGTAACTACCCGAACCGTCGTTATTTAGGAAGAGAAAAAATTCAAGAAATTTTCGGGCCACTGTTCCGCCAGGGCGGGCCAGATGTAGCTAGGGCGACGGCCACACGACAGGGTAAACTGGTGCTAGAGTGGGATAGGTGAGACAGAATGTAAATAACGCAAAATCTTATTTTCTCCTTTTTATTAAAATACCTAATTTAGACGTAAATCACCCTAGAACCATAAAAGCTACTCTAAGCTTAGGAAGGAAGGAGAAGTAGATTTCTAGCATAAAGAGGTCGAGGGATCACAGATTTCCGGTCAAGATCACCGTCATGAAGTCCGAAAAAAAGAATCAAAGCCAAAACACCATGAAGCTACTTGGTGCCCAGTAGGCTATGGTTTATTAATTTAGTAGTTATAAATATGTGCCCGTTGCATAGTATAATGATAATCAATGGTAGGATTTATGCGTAGGCCTTCGTGCACCGAACAAAAGATGACTTAATCATAGTAAGAAGCCTTAGGTGATGAACTAGGGCTAAGTTGGTCGAATCATTGTCAAGTGATATAGATTGATGAATACTTCATAGGTGATGGTTGTGATTTCATGTTGTGTGATATATGTTGGTCCTTGCTTCATTATGATGCATGTATGTATGTGGATGTTACATGATTGATCACACTAATTGTAAATGAGTATGAACAAATGACTATATGCCTTGAATCACTTCTTGATTGTATGATTATTGAGAATATACTTGTGATTGTGGCTTGTTGAATGGATCGGGTGTTGCGTTCCGACACACTAACTTGGATCAGTTGACACGTTTTGGCATAATTATGGGATTGTTTGCCACGTTCCGGCTTAAACATTGGATCGGGTACCACGTTCCGGTATGCTAACAGTTTGGGTTTGGGTTCCATGAGAGGACAAATGACTTGACATAACTGTATAATTGAAAATTGTGAAATTGTGCGTAGTTCGTAATGATAAATGATATTGTAATTCCCTGGAGTTTTTATATGGTTATGAGGACTTATATCTGATTGTTCTTTTATATTGAGTAAACTTGTTGCGTATCTAGTTATTAAATGAATCGGAAAGGGCCAAGGGTTCAAGAGTTGTTAAGGTTTGAGAGACAAGGGTTGTCCGTGTGTTGCAAGGGTGAGAAGTGGAGGTAGTGTATGTGATGTAAATACTTAGGTGAGTTTCACCTTGGAGAAAGGGGTACGTGATTAGTAGTTAGAAGGCTTGACATAATGTACCATGTGGTAAAGACTGGGTAATATAAAAGAGAAAGTAATGGTATGTCGTGGATGGTTAGTCGGAATGTTCGTAGTTGTATTCGTGGACTCTTCTATGTGTTAGAATGGTTAGGTTATGATCAAGAACCTAGTAAGTAGGTTGAATGGGAAGCTGGTTAGTAGTAAGGGTACTAGTGTAATTCTGAGGTATTCGAAAGAGGGTAAAAGGTGGAGAAGAGAGTGGTCTTACTGCATGTTCTTACTAGTTGAATTATCATATTATGCGGTGGGCGTCGATGTGACTGATGATGCCTACCAGTACATGTGATTTTGTACTGATACTATTCTTGCTATGCCTTTTGGCATAGTCTGGATGCAGGGTCGGTGATGTCTCATTAGGTGAAGGCAAAGAAATCTCCAGCAACTTCTATTTTTCCTTCCGCATGGTGGGAGCTGTGTCTTTTCATTATCATGTCTGGTTTTGTACTCTTACTAGCTCTTGTACCTGTTTAGACTAGATCCTTGGAGGTGTTAATTACTTTACAAGTCTTAACCGAAATTGTGTTAAAAGTCCTTATTAATAAAATTCTGTTAGTATATTTATTTCCATTTTATCTAATTTTCCGCATGTTGTAACTATTGGGATAAGAGGGTTCTCCTACTTGGGTGGTAGTATGTAGGTGCCCGCATGGCCCGGTGGGTTGGGTCGTGACACACCCACTCTAAGTAGTGCATTCTTGAGAAACCATAGTTCATTATCATTCATTGTGGGGGTAAGCCTTAACCGACATAGACCATGTGAGCAAATCATGGAATCCAGTGTTATCCATACCGAAAAGGGTGTCCTACTTTCCTAAGGTAGAACTAGGAGTGTTCACGGGTTGGTTTGGGTCGGTTATTGGTCAAAACCAAAACCAAACCAACTTAATCGGTTTTAAAATTATCAAAACCAAACCAAACCAAACCTAATATACATTTATTGGTTTGGTTGTTAACCATATACATAAAATTAAAACAAATAATTCATTCAAAACGTGAAAAAAAGTGACAATAATCCATTCAAAACGAAAAATAGTTAGAATGACTGACATTACGAAATTTTCGATCATTGAATTTACTATGAATAAAGCTTTAAAGTTCACTGCTTTTGTCCTAGAAGGAAGAGACATTGACATTTTCAATCCCACAAAGAATTGTCATAGACATTCATATACATGAAACCAATAAGATAAATGTTCTTACCTTGGTCATTTTTACTTTCATAAATAAATTATGAATAAAATTTTGATGAATACATATATAAGATTTTTAAAATTGTTTATAGAATAGTATATTATGTATGTATAATAATAAAATTTATGTATATTATTTATCGGTTTGGTTCGGTTATTTCTTCGATTTTTTTCGAACAAAACTATAACCAAACCAAATACTATCGATTTTTAAAAAATCTAAAACCAAACCAAACCAAACCCTAAATAAAATCGGTTTGGTTCAATTTTTCGGTTTGGATCGATTTTTATCCAAACCATGAACACCCCTAGGTAGAACCATTAACATTTAGCTTAGGTAAATCCACTAGCTATAACCTATGAGGGAACATAGTTTATGGGATAAGGAGATTGCTACTAGATACCCTACCTCAACTCAGGTATGAGTATCCATCTCAATCAATATCCACTTGGTGCTTAGCATTATTCCCCACGGAGTACTTGATATTTCATTACTTGAGTTCACTAAAATGGGAATAAGAGATTGTTACTAGATACCCCACCTCAACTCACGTGAGGGCATCCATCTCATCCAACTTTCATTTATAAGATAGCTCATAGATTCAATAGGTGAGGATAACATTTCATCCTAAGAATTCCCTTATTGTGAGAAACCTTCCCACAACATGTCACTATCATTCAGAAATGTATAATTAAGAATAGCCTTTTAATCAACACATCATCATTATCATAAACATAGAAACTTCATTCATAAATGTGTGTGTAATAGCCTTTCAACAACATCACAATTACATCATAGTCATAATCACATTACTTTCAAAGTATTCATAAAGCATGTACAAAAGCATCATGTTTATACAAAATTCTCATAATTTGCCCTTCAAGGACCATGGATCACATTCAATCAACACACCTAGAATTACTACATTAGGCATTTATAACAACATGATTCAAGTAATCAATTCATAGCATTCTACAATCATCAATCAATACCCACACTTTAAGATCCAATTTGGGAAAATAGGGTAATTCATGGATTCTTGAGTAATTCAACTTAAAATCATATAAAATCATTAATATATCCATAAACAAACATAATTTCAATCATTTAAAATGAATTTGAAAGGAATCCATGAGATTGAAGTCAAACCCTAACTTTTAGGTTTTCTAGTTTTGAAATTGAGTTTGGAGGGACTCTATGGGTTAAGGCTACCCATAGATGAAAAGATATCATACCTTAATGAAGAATCCTCATGAAATTGAGTGCAAAATGCCTCTACTGCAAACCCTAGCTTGATCTTCTTCTTCTTCCTTGGAGTTCTAGATAGACGATTTTATGGGAAAGTTGGTTATGAACTTGGGGTCTTGGAATTTATGAGGTGTATGAGTTATTTAATGACTTAAAAAGTCTTATATAGGTCTATAAAACAATACAAAATGACCCCACATCAAAATAACTAAAAGGGAAATTACCTAAAAATCCCTTACCTTGGCCGAGACTTGGACAACGTTGCAGTCACGACCCACGGACCATGGGTAGGTCCATGGGGGATCCTGCAGGTCCGTAAGTGGTGTTCTGTAGCTCCCCATTTGGGGTCTTGACCCACGAGTCACTCCCATGAGGCGTGGATGGACCTACGCCTCGTAGGTCCCATCTGTGGCTCACTTGATTTGGGCAGTTTTGGGGTTAGGCTTTAGGGTCCTCATCAAGGACCCTTGGTTGGTCCTTGGGGAGTCGTACCTTGATGTTTAACCCCTAAACCCCTCATCCTAAGTTTGGGAAGCCATTTTATGATTCTAACCCACACATCAAACTCTAAAACTCTCACGTAAGGCTCTAGTTTCACCTACTAGTTTTTCGGGTGTTGCAGCCTCCAAACAACTTAAGATTCACAAAAAAAATTACCTAAATCATGATCTCGAGTTGGTTGTTGTAGTGTTTTCTTTGAAAATATGACGTCACTATCTCTATGGTGTTTATGTAGATGTGTTCATCGATCACAAGAGTCTTCAATATGTATTCAATTAGAAAGAGCTTAATCTCAAATAGAGGAAGTAGTTGGAGTTACTCAAGAATTATGACATGAATATTCTCTATCACCCAGGTAATGCTAATATTGTTGTTGATGCTTTGAGCATGTTATTTATGGGTAGTACTACCCATGTTGAGGAGGGCAAGAAAGAATTAGCCAAAGATGTGCATAGACTTGTACGATTGTGAATCCGGTTAATGAATTCTAATGAAGGTGGAGTGGTGGTGATGAATAGGACTGAATCATCATTAGTGTCTAAAGTGAAGAATAAACAAGACCAAGACCCCATTTTGCTTGAGTTGAAGGCAAATGTTCATAAGCAGAAAGTGATGGCTTTTGAACATGGAGAGATGGTGTGTTGAGGTATCAAGGCAGATTTTGTGTACCATAGGTGGATGAACTCCAAGAGAGGATCATGGAAGAAGCTCATAGTTCTAGATACTCTATCTATCTCAGTTCCACAAAGATGTACCGTGACTTGAGAGAAGTCTATTGGTGGAGTAGTATAAAGAAGTGCATTGATGTGTTCGTTGCTAAGTACCCGAATTGCCAATAAGTCAAGGTAGAGCACCAAAGGCCCGATGGTATTGCTCAGAACATAGATCTTTCGGAAAGGAAGTGAGAGATGATCATTATGGATTTCATTACTGGTTTTCGCGATCTCGCATGCAACATGATTCGATTTGGGTGAGTGTAGACTGGATGACTAAATCAACCTATTTCTAGTCGGTAAAGACCATATTTTGGCAGAAGATTATGCCAGATTATATATTCAAGAGATAGTCAGACCTCGTGGAGTTCCTGTGTCCATCATTTCGGATAGAGGTGCACAATTCACTACACAATTTTAGAAGTATTTCCAAAAAGATTTGGGTTTAAAAATGAACCTTATTACTGTTTTCCATCCTCAAACTGATGGTCAAGCAGATCGTACAATTTAACTTTAGAGGATATGTTGAGGATTTGTGTGATCGACTTCAAAGGTAATTGGGATGATCACTTACCTCTCATAGAGTTTGCTTACAACAATAGTTATATCTCTAGCAGATGTCTCTCTATGAGGCTCTTTATGGGAGAAGATGTAGATTTCTTATTGGATGGTTTGAGGTTGGTGAAGCCGGGTTGATAGGACCAGACTTGGTTCATCGAGCGATGGAGAAATTGAAGATCATTCAAGAAAGATTGAAAACAGTGCAAGGTCGTCAGAAATCCTATACAGATGTTAGGAGAAGAGACTTGGAGTTTCAGGTAGATTATTGGGTTTACTTGAAGGTTTCACCCATGAAGGATGTTATGAGGTTTGGCAAAAAGGGGAAACTTAGTCCCCGATATATTGGTCCTTACAGGATATCCAAGATAATTGACAATGTAGCTTATGAGTTGGAGCTACCGTCAGAGTTAGCAGCAGTCCAACCGGTATTCCACATTTCTATATTGAAAAAGTGTATGAGAGATCCTTCACTTATTATACCTACTGAAAATATTGGTATTAAGGACAACCTATCTTATGAAGAGATACCTACTAAAATACTTGATCGTCAGGTTCGCAAGTTGAGAACCAAGGAGGTAGCATCAACCAAGGTTTTATGGAGGAACCAGGTTGTTGAGGAAGATACTTGGGAAGCTGAGGAGGATATGAAGAAGAGATACCACATCTCTTTGCTTCAGGAGAAATTCCAGACCAAGGTAATGATTTTTGTAAAACACTCTTTTAATTGATATGCTACGTTGTGTTAAATTGCATGTTGGGTGTTTGAGTTGGGTGTAGATGTTGCCACTCTCAGTTCTATTTAAGTGATCTCATTCGAGGAAGAATGTTTTAAAGGGGGAGATATTGTAACACCTCGGTCTTAGAAAGAGCTAAATTTAGAAAGAACTAACTTAGAAAGAGCTAAATTGAGATTAGTACAAGTTAATCTTCAATTGTGAGCTTTGGGTCAACTCCAAATGACCATAACTTTCAGCACAAGATGATTTAGGTGGCTCATGAGATATCAAATTGAAGGTCATTGAATCCTCTTTCCAACGCCACCAAGTTTGTAAAATTTCGAGTTTGGATGAAGGAGATATGACTGTTTGAGTACAGCCTGTCTAGAAGGAAATTCATCCGTTTTAAAGAGGGGTATTTTGGTCTTTTTCTTACCCCACTAGTCTAAAACGTTTTTCCCACCTAAGTTAAGGGGTCTAATCAGATCAAGTCAATTGAGATTCATTCTAAAACGTTCAAGAAAACTAGGGCAAAGTTCAAGAGGAGGTTTCAAGAAGTTCTTCAAGATTTTGGGGAAAACGCCAAGAACTTAGTTCTTTCGAGGTATGTAAGCTTTCATAGTGATGGGTTTGTTCACCTTCACGTCAATCATGTGATTTTCATCCATAATTTTGTTCTTGAGGTTGGTTGATTTGAATTCTTGAGAAATTCTTGAGGTTGTAGCTTCATTCTTTAACAATGGAGTCTTGTTGAATTCTTGAGGTGAGGGTCTGTGAATGAGTGTAGTTGTTGGTGGATTTTCATTATAATTAGTTGGGTTTATTATCCCAATAGAGTTTCTAGATGAGTTAAGCCTTGAAATTGCGAAGAAAAATTCATTAAAATTCTGGGTAGAAGGGTGGGGGTGACGCGCCAGCATAGCTCCCAAACTACTGTTCAGTAGTTTGGGGCCTGGCGCACTGCGTCACTCAGTGCGTCCCAAACCACCTTCAGTAGTTTTGGAGTTGTCACCCCGCACCACTCAATGCGTCAGGATCACCAGGTCCCTACCCTTTCGTCCTTTTTTTCATGAGAGTTTCCTCGAATCGTACCTATGTTCTCTTCTTTATTTCCACACTTAAACTCTTCATGAATCATTGAGAGGTCCTATATATACTAATCATAACTCTTGAATTCACTTTTCAAATTTATGGTAAAGTTAAGAGGAAAGTTCGAGAAAGTCATTTTGTGAAGTCGTTTACAATCTTCTAAAACTTGTCATAAGGCTTGAGTAAATGAGTATGATAATGAGGAGAGTTGGGTTGCATTTTTCAAAATGAGTATGAGGGGGACTAAGTATTCCCAACTATGTAACACATTTTACATCTAAAATGAGAGAAACCCTGATTTCTAAATGAGTTATGAGGAGTTTTGAGCATCATCTCTTCTAAGAGAAATCTTTTGAGTAATTATCTCAAATTGAGGAGGATCTATGTTTTCTTTAAGACATATGAGCATGAGTTTTATATATATATATATATATATATATATATATATTATTGAGAGTAGTATTGAGCATCGATATAGGGATGAGTTCAGACAACTCAAAATCCGCATAAATCATGTATGCCAACATGGGTAAGGGATCATACTTTTTACCGAAAAGGGCCAAAAATACCCTTGGACTATTCGAAAAGGTTTAAATATACCCTTCATCCATCTATTGGGTTAAAAATACCCCTCAGTCCACCTATTTGGTTCATTTCTACCCTTAAAACTAAACCCCTTTTTTTTTAAAAAAAAATTATTATTTATTACGTATCATTTTCTTATTGGATAAATTAAATACCAAGTCATTTAATAAAAACAAAGTTTTATATATTCAAATATTAAGAAAATGAATAGCTCAACTCTTTAGTATTCAAATCTTAACAATACATCTTAATATTTAAATGTGTATTCAAATGCGAATCTCTAAATCTTAGTGCGAATCAAATGCTTTTATACCTTTTAAGAGATTAAGAGATCTACTGTTTTTGAAAAAAAATACATTCTATTTGCTGAAATTTAATATTCAAATTCAGACTTCATATAAATGCAAATGGACGAGGCCTAGTTGCATACTTTATATTATAAGAATTGTCTTCCTTAAAAACAACTAGTGGTTATGTATAATTTAAGAATGAGCTGCTTCCAACTTTAATTATAAAAATTATAGTACTTGAATAAAACTAATCGTTATTAGCTAAAAGGAATATCTATCTGGTACTCCCTCCGTTTTCTTTTTAATTGTGAAGATAATATAAGGTTTAGCATAGCTCTTAAAAAATAAAAAATAAGGAATATTATTTAATTAATATATCTATTATTAATTCTCTAATCTTTATTTATATACGTGTCTTGCTAGAATAATTATTGTTAAAGACAAGTTGGAAAAAGATAATTAATTCTCTTTTGATTGTTTAAATTGATAACTACTCCCTCCATCCATATTAATTAATCATCTTATTAAAAATAGTTGTCATATATATTAGTTGATTACTATATTAAATCAAGAAAATATTAATTTATTTTTTCCTATTGTCCTTGCAATTAATTCTTTTTGAAAATATTCACATTGTAAAATTTCCAAATAGTTTTTTTAAGAGGTAAATAAGTAAAATTATTTTTATATTTATGATTTCTTAATATGTATGTAAATAAAAAAGTGATCAACTAATATGAAACCGAACAAATATTTTGAAATAAATATTTTTTTATATACATGACAGCTAGGGGTGTTCACGGGTTGGTTTCGGTCGGTTATTAGTCAAAACCAAAACCAAAACCAAACCAACTTAATCGGTTTTAAAATTATCAAAACCAAACCAAACCAAATATAATATACATTTATCGGTTTGGTTGTTTTCGGTTTTGGTATGGTTTGGTTCGGTTATTCGGTTATTAACCATACA